>DWAV01001423.1:0-13624 GCA_018231305.1 Noctuana lactifera
TAAGATAGCTACTATTGCTCTTAGATTATGAATATAATAATTTATTAGATGATATTTATATTAATTTCCACGTTAATAACATCTATGTTTCTAGCATTAAAACTGCAATTTTAAGATAATGAGGGTATCTAATAGCCATCATGTGATAACAAAACAACAATTTATTGAAGATATAAGAAGAGTCTACGAAATGACAAACATTTCTTTTGAAACTGTACCTATATCAGGTATCAGGAGCTTTTAATATAGAGAAGTTAAAAGTTTTAAAATTGAATATTGCATGAAGTTTAGTTCGAAAATAATGAAGAATTCCATCAAATAAATAAGATTAAGGATCTCTACCTGCCGTGCATTTGTGTATATACTCGTATCAATACGTGTGAGTGTCTCCACTGCACGGATTTTATCTGAGGCAGACGTCGTCATATGATTAATGGTCAACGAAAGTCGCCTGGGATACCTCTTTCTTCTATATTCATAAATAACAATGGCATCTACATTTTGAACTTTCAAAACTTGTTCTTGGATGCCTGTGGGCGATTGTTTGGTTCAAGAACTTTGACAATCGTGTTGGTAAATGTATCAAGGGTTCTAAATAGGACGTAGGTACTACTTATGTAATTTCTGTAATGAATTCTAAGGGTTCCCATTTTTTTGTTTTATCTTAGAAAACTGCTGACGTAAGTTTCACAAAATTATTAGTTAATAACTTAAGTTTTATTTTAATTTATATTGCCAGAGATAGTTGTTGTTTGTATAATAATAGTTATTGTTACTATTAACTCAAGACTACCCATATTATTATACAAGTAAGCTTAGATAAATAAGAAGTAGAATCAATGACGTGTCTATACGTCATACGCTATAGGTCATACGCTAACATCCTTGTATTAAAAATGACACAAATATTAGTACGTAGGTAGACATCGCCGCCGCTGATGTTACGCATCAAATGATAATTTTTTTCTTTTTTATATCGTTTAGAAACACACGAAGACATTGTATTCACACTTTTACAAGTCGAAATTTTGCAATAACAAAGTGTAGTCCTGACGCGAACTGATACGTGACTGATTCAAGGTCGGGTAATTACCTTGGTTTTATGTTGTCAAAGCACAGAGTGCATACCGTACATATTTAAACATCGGAGGGTAGAATTGCCTCTTGTCCTTATGATTACGCCACAAAAATCAAGTACAATTACAATATTCATAAACAAATATCAAATGCAAAGGAAGCAAGCCCGTGTGGGCTGGGTAAGTCAACGTGGAACGTTTATTTGGACAACCAACCGGTCACTGTTTGCTTTGCTCCTCGAAACTACTCGGAAATATTTTCCAAGAGTCAGAGAGCCTCTTTGAATCTCGAGTTGAGAATGTCGAGGTTTTGTTGGACGTGCATTGAGAATAAAATCTAATCTTGATGTAGGTACCTACGTACGTTATGAGTAGGTATTTTATATGCATGTGGTCAGTGGCAATTAGTAAGACAGTTGAGAGATAGTCGACGGACAGTGGAAAGTTTAAACGTTTCCAGTGTTTCGGTATTAGATTTATTGTAGGTCTTAGGGATACGATGAAAATTTTTGACTGCAGGCGAAGTTTTAAAGAAAAAATAGGTAGGTATCTTTAAAAGTTGTTGTTTACTGTAGATGTATTTCAATGAGATTGTTGATAGAGCTTTTGACTTCTCTTTTATTTATTTTTTATACAATTCCACTGCTTCTATATTGTAGAATGAGGGCATCGATATTATTGACGATTAGATCCGAGTACTTTGATGCTTAAATATGAAACTTAAAAACGGGACCAGAAAGTGACATTAACGTAAATAACAAAAAAAAAACTGTGCTGCAAACCGTTGCAGTTACAAAAAATTGAGGTATTTTTTAGAATTATATACGACTTTTGGTATAATTATACAACTTTACATTACAAAAATATTTAAAAGTCGGTGACTATGATGGAACTTAGAAAAAATAGGCCTTTTTCTTATATTATACCTAATCAAAAAAGTAATAAATAATAGGTTTTCCTTATTATTTTATTTTTGTTTGATAAAAGATGGAAATTTAATAAAAACAATGAAGGTCCTTAGATAATGTTGAAATTAATGATACAAACAAACCAAGTACCGTATCAAAACAATTTTCTAATCTTTCGAAATATAGGCCGAGCGATTTACCACAAACCACAAGGTAGTTGAACCAAATACCAGTACATTGCTACTACAAGTTTAATGGCTTTAAAAACTGGATTAAGTAGCGGAGAAATGCTAAATCGACGATAAGCATATATCTTACCAACCCACGCTAAAAGGACAAGGACTTCTTGAAACATCAAAATAAATCTTATACCAATGGCAATAAAGAGGAAATCTGTTTGACTTAAGAAAAGAAAAGCTTTTAACTCAGTACCGGTATTCAATATTCAGTTGAATTCACAATTGTTTGAAGGCTAGTAACACAGTACTTATTTTCTTGTTGATCATAATTGAATTTATCGTGAAGACATTTTGTAAAATGCTCATAAAATTTTTAAAAGTAAAAATTTACTTCAAATTGATATAACATTTAAAAAAAAACAATTGAAATTAAATACGTTATGCAAAAAACATGATAATAATATACTCTAGTACAAAGTAGGTTTCTTTAAATCATCAATCAGTGAAATAACAACTTTGAATTGACAGATAAGACTGATAACATTCTCATGAGAGCAAAATGTAGGTAGGTATAATAATATATTATACAGATGCACAAAATTGGACGGCGTGGTAGGATTAAAGTAATCTCCCCATTTGAATCACGCGAGTGCTTAATTGGTTTGGAATCAAAGACAAAAAATCGTTTTGCAACTGCACGCAACCGTATGAATTATAATTTAAATAATTCCTCTACCTGTCCTTAAAGATTTTAAAATAATAGTGTCGGAGTATTCTTCCGTCGATGGAATGGCACATAATAGATACATGGCATTAAGCATTTGTTTCATACAAATTGAATATTTAAGCAGAGTAGTTCCTAATTGCAAATTTTAACGTGGATGTTCATGAGTTTGGTTATTTTACATCAGGTCAAAAACGATAAAAAAATCAAAAGATAAACTCCAAATAGGTATCAGAATTGTCAGAAACGAATTTCGGATGTATAATATATGGAGTACAAAAAATCCTTCATACCGTTAAGAGGCAGGTAGGTATACTAAGTTGCGCAACAACCTGAGCGTGGTCAGAAAGAACTTTCAAAAGCCAATAAGAAACTGTGAAATCGACGAGCGCTCCGTACGGCGTTTCTGGCTAATTATTCTTCAACCTCGGTCACGATTATTTCAAATACATGTTCGTCTTTACTTATGTAGGAATAAACCAGTATAACGATTAGTCTCATCGCTATTTCTTTTTTGAGAAACAGCTGCGAACGTCCCAAGTATTCGAGAACTACTTATCACTCAGAAATAACAAAGTCGACAATTTTCTCATTCATATGTAATTTTTGACACTCTAACAATAAAACGAAATGCACACTATGCACAGATACCCCGAAGCAGGTATTTATGGAATTAGCAAAATTTTTCCAATAGTTGCGTGACAACTTTGCATCGAACAGCCCGAGGAGAAATGGAACGAATCGTTTTCGACTGCTTGGGATATTACGCATTCTTGCCACCAATTTCAATATTTTGCGAGGAAATAACGTTGAGACTTGTGTATCATTAAAGGATTGGTCCAAGACGATAATTTCTAAAGATATCCGTAGGCAAAACTGTTGTTCTCGCGACCGAATCCACCTGCCCGGTTTGATTTATTATGGATTCAATATTAATTTGATATCCCTTTTTGCTTCAGCCCCTTAAGCGATCAAAACGAGCGAGTGGAGGCTTGCCCCGTCCCCATTATACGTGGTCTCGGACGAATCATAATTGCATATGAGCCTCGAGACAAAATGCAGTTGAATACAAAAATAATTCTTATGTAGTGAACGACAGTTTCAATAAGTATATTTGGTTGAATGTTGGTAAGTGTTATTGGCAAAATATGATGCATCATTCTTTCAAATATTATTCTTAGTGAAATAATTATGTAACTTTCATGAATTAACGCTTGATTCTTATTTGTTTTCTAAGCTATAAATGTTTGTTCTTATGAAAACTAAACACTTCACGTGTCAAGTACAAAGTTAATGTTACTATAACACTAGGTTCATCGTTGTCCATATTAAATTGCCGGTTATATTTTTATGTCTCGCATCTCCGGTACTACAGGTTTATAGTGTAAACGTTGTTGTTTGTGTGTTTATGTTTAGATACATCTCATCTTCGGTGGGAACATTGACGTTCTCTTATTAGTAGAGGAATTTCTGTTGAACGTTGATTAGAGACGTAGATAGTTTATTCAGATGATGTTTAATCGTTCATAACATCTCCGTAATGTAAATGAGGAAGTTTTTATCTTTGACTTCGTTTAAATAAAGAATGTTTGAAATAATCTAAAATAAGTCTCCTATATAATTACTTTACAGTACCTTTTTATATAATTTATTTCGAATCAATCTTTTCACATTATTGAAAGTACAAAATTAACTTACATAGCTACATGCCTCATAAAAAGTATTTTTGATACCACTATACAAAATCACATAGAAATCTGATATGTAATAAATGAAACATAAAATTTTCATTTCCAATGTTTTTGTAATAAATGACTTAAAAATTGTTCTTGCTTAAGCAAGTAAAAATACCGGAATTTTATTCTGAAATTCAAATCCTTTTAGTGTTAATTGCATCGGTCAAACATTTTGAATTTGCATAAAAAGCATATCAAGGAGATTCACCTCATTATTTTCTCAATGTTTAACAAATTCAAAAATTACGTCCCAAGAATTTCTGATGTTGCCTCGATTTAACCGATCGGTAGATAAGGCTACTTCTGAAGCCGTTTATTTACGTAGAGGCTTCTTGTTTAGCATGCGAGTCGAGTAATTTCGTTCGTTTTCGTACAAATCGGATAATTATACGATGTGCCATATTTTATCAATAATTTTGCTACGGTTTTTGTTCGAATCGTGATGAAATATCAACTTTTCGGAGAATCTTTTGCCCGAGTTCCTTGTTCTTGGACGTTAAAAGGCGTGCAGGTTTTTCGTTGGAGTTATTAATTATAGTATGGGGTATAATAAACTGATATTATGCAGCCTTGTGATGATGTTATGCATCTCGATTATAAAGGCAATCCTAACATAATTATGGCCGCGACAAAAAACATTGTAACTGCACATAATAACAACGCGGCAAGCATGAGCTCACAGAGATTTTTCGTTACTTTTTTATCATCTCATTCTTCTTTTTAACTACAAAACGATTTCGTTCATGATTCTTGCTAATATTTACTACAAATTAGATCAGTTCCATTTATAAGTGTTAAGAAAAGTTTTATAGAATTTTAAAGAAAACCAAACAGTCTAATTAAATTAATTTTGGATTTAAAATTGTGCAAAATAAATCGTTCAGTAATATTATTATGGCTGTAAATTAAATTTTTTATTGGAATAGGTTACCAAAAATTAATCGACGGGGAACATACGTAAGGTCAACAAAATAAATGCCAGAACTGAACTTCCAAAAGTGATTTTACAATGACTATAATAATAAGAAAATAATAGATATACCTAGTAATGTTCATATATTATATTAATTATGTGTTAGTATATTTGAGATACAAAAAAAGCAGATCAATGAATATTCTGCGTGTTAGTCCACTCTTTCTTTACAATAAAATAGATTAATCTAAGGCATAAAATAAAAGCAGATATACTAAAATCAAAAGTAGTTTCAAAATCAATTAGATCACCTAAATAAAATTAAAAGCATCACAAAATCACGATCTCGCATGTCTATCAAGGCTTTGAAGCAGGAATTTCTCAAGTGAATGGTAAAGAATTGCGCGTAGCAAGCAACACTACGGTGATAGAAATGGAATTTATTGACCATTTTGCCGACCATAGCGATTGGAACTTCCATTACGTTGCTTCAGCAGCACCAATAGAATCGGGTGAGTCATCAGATTCTAAACTAATTACGAGTCGAAAAAACGCGTAACTTTAATGTGAGACGAATACCATCCAGGCATTATGGTTCATCAAAAATCACTAAGTCCGTAACTCTATGGTCCATTTTGTTATGTATTTTTTATCGTTAACGCTTTTTGTTGTAATGGTGGCTTTGTATTGCTTTAGCAACTTCCTTGACGGATGTCAGTTGCACAAAAAGTCTAAGCAATCTATTATCTGCCAAGACTGATTAAATTCTACATTTAAATTTATTTTAACCCCAATTTTAATGGGGTTGGTTTTAAATTTCAACCATATCTTTTTTGTTCTTGGATAAAAAATGATGTAAAATTAGATTATATTATCAGCATTTATCTTTTCTAATATTAATTTTAAGTGCCTACTAGGTAGGTACATGTTTATTGGTTTCATTTATTTATTGTAATGTTAATACATTTTGCATCGTTGTTTTATGTAGTTCAAAAATCTTATAAAAATAAAGTAACGTCTTATACTTAATCGATGCTTCTAAATTTATTTGACCAATTAGAATGTTCGTGATACATTTAAGAACTGTTTCAGGAAGTGACGTTACAATAGCACTTAAATATTGTGAGATCGCAGAGCTGCGATGTCTGTTCAGCTTTTATTGAGATATAAAACAATTTGAATCGCTGTAAAATAAAAACTAGTTTGACTGCTGAAGAATAGGGAATGGAATAGATTATATTATAACAATCCATACAATAAAATGGAGCTGAGTTATAGTTTTGACCATTTGTGTTTTGGAACGGGGGGCAACCTTCCGAAGGTAACCTAAGATCATGTGTGATAAACGGTTATGTTGGATTTTTACTGCAAAATCTCCCTTACGCAGTAGATAATATTAATTATCTACATAACTATGGATTATTTAATGTTTATTAAAAAATTATTTGCTAGATAAACAGAAGAAAAAATTAAATCACCTTTTTAATATTTTAAAATAATATGTTATCGCTTTACGCTACCTACTTATTTTGTTATCTTTTTGTAATAGTCCTACAAAACGCTTAAGGCACAACTACGTATTATCTGTAATGAAATTTACTTATAAACTCATGATAAAATAATTTTTTAAAAGTTACTGCCCAAAACTTGAACGTACGGTCAACGTATACGAGTATTTTACAGGCTTTGGAAATAAATAATTCTAATCCGATTAAGGTATGTTGTGACCAACGTACGCTTAATTTGGGGACTTTCAGCAATAAATATACTTTATGGCCTTACGAGCCTAACAAAATATTCCATTCACAGTATAGTAGGCAGATATAAACCGTAAGTTTTTGTACACCAGAATTCGAGAGAACGTTATTATAATCCCGAGCTTAATGTTGATCAAAAAATCTACATTGAATAACGGCATGCCATAAAAAAGTCAATTAATACTTTTTTCAAATACAAAATAACCGCCTCGCTTTTTACAGAAACTATAAAGTGATATTTTATAGATGGACACTAAATAATACTGTGGGAACGCATTCAATAAATAACAAGTTCTTTTTAGGCAAGTTAGGCAATCTTGTTTTATCTAGCAATGAGTTTCAGATCGGCTTTCATATGACGTTATTATTTTTATTCTAAAGAAGTAAATTAAATTAAATTTAAAAGTTTTATGGTAATCAACCTAAATATGAAAACTTTCAGTCTGTATTGGACAAAAGTACCTATGTCTGATATAAATACATTCAATTTGAAAACGTTAACGTTAACGTTGAACAGCAAAATTAGGAAGGGTTTCATATAATTAGTAAGCAATCAAAACCAAGGAAGTCTTCAAACACAATCTACTTTAAAACACAGTAAACAAACTGAATGTCTAAATGGATAGCGGCACTTATTAATCAAGATAGGTAGGTCAATTTCCAAGAAACGCTCGCTAGATTGAGGAGCTTTATAAATATTTCATTTCCAAGTAGAACAGCGGATGTGGCCACACTCGGCTTAACATCTGCAACTTGAGTTACACAGGCTGCCTGTTACGTGCATTTAAATTAGGCTTTATTATTACTATGATCACTGTAGTAGAAAATTAAAATGTGCAAGAAAGCGGACGCGCCATCAACAGAAACAGTAATTACAGGTTAGCGATTGAAAATTGCAGTTGGATTATGAATAAATTACTATGAGTTGTCTTATCTTACCTGTGATCTCGCAAGTGGTCCTGTCTTCTAAACGCCTTACCGCAAATATCGCAGGAATATGGCCGCTCGTCCGTGTGAGTTCTTTCGTGGATGAGCAGGTTATATGATTTCGTGAACTGACGATTACAGAATTTACATATAAATTGCTTTTTAGGCCTTGAAGCTCTTCCTGGAGCTCTCAACAATCTTCTGTCTAAGTGGGGGTGCATTTGGTGAGGCCCAGCTCCTGGTGGAAATAAGCCTGCTCCAGGAAAAGTAAAACTATTGCTAGCAGTAGGGGAAGGTCCTGGTGCCCCTAAGAATGCCCCAGGGGGTCCATAAATTGGGGGTTGTGAAGACCCATCTGATATCATGCCATCTATTGACGGTGTTCTATGATGAGGAAGTAACATTGCTGCTGCAGCTTCTCTTAACGCTACTTCTTTTCTCTTTTCGACCATCATTGCCATTAAGTCAAATGAATTTCTCTTAGGAAAATTTCCAGATACCCTATCCGGGGAACCTTTTGCAGGTTCAGCTCTGTCTCTGTCCATCATCCTCTCTCTTTCTATTATTTCTGATGGTATTAATGCAGGATGCATTTCATTTGGATACATAACTGGGTGTATAGCTCGAGTTGGTACTACAGGAACGAAAGCTGAGGATTCTCTGTGAGTAGACGTCAATAAAGATCCAGTTGGTATTTGACGATGATAGGGTAAAGGAGGTGAATCAAAGTTTGCATTTGGATTTCGGCCATTTGAAGAAGTTCTCGTTGCTTGTTGGGCTCGTTCGGCTGAACTTGCGAGGAACTGTTCATGTCTTGAACGTAAAGGTGCGTTTACTGGGCTATCAGCAGCAGGGCGAGGTGTTGACGCCCTTGATACTACCGTTCCTCCGTTTTCCGACATCGCTTCGTTTTGAAGATCATCTGTAAACAACACGATTGCTTTATTATCTATTCATTTCATAGCGAAATAATTAAATCAACTGAGACCATCTTAGTTAATGTTTCTAAATGTCGTCTATACTTATAGAATACTATTTTCGAGTAACTATGACATGCTCAAATCTACAGTTGATTCTTATCTTTATGGCTTTCACTTATGATCGTAAGACTAAGATACGGTACGTCGGTCTGATGCTTACAATCTCGGCACTTGGCTCAGTTGCAGGTGTTGATCATTTAGATTTATGGATCGAGAAACATGTTTAATTAAGTAGCTTTGTATTGTTTTTGTTTGACTATTAGAATTAAAAACGCATAAATTCTCACAGTGTAGCTAACATAACTTGATATTTCTTATAATCCACTTTCGTAATATACCTAGTACCTATCTAACTTTCTTTTGTGTTTGTACTTGTAAATTTTTATTTGAGAATTTTTAGTTATTATTTGTATTCATGGGTTGTACCTATATAGTACATATTATAGTTATTATTACTAGTTAGTTGGAACGGATAAAGTTCGATGAATTAGATTGTATGAAAATTTACATTGATACTATTCGAAATATGTGAAATTAACCAAAAGTAGGACACTTATAATAGATATCATGCTCAATGTCTAAATAATATTTATTTGCTCTATTATCATTATGAAAATCGCCTCTATGTCTCATGCATCATTCAACAGTTTATTCTCAATAGTATCGGTTTTTAGCTTCTGGTGATATCAGAAAATGTAAATAGCGACCGGATTTGGACACGAAACCAATATTAATGTCTATACTTGATATGTAGTTATCGTTCGGCTCGAATACCAGTCGTATTTTATAAAGAATTTGATTTCCCTCACCGATAAATAATTACGACGCTATAATGTATTACGCTGTCAATTTATTAATTACTTATTCATTAGATGCAATATGTCTTAACTTAAACTAGTACCGCTGTAATGGTGTCGTTCTATAGTTTTGTCAGTACTTAATATCGTTTCAAAAAGAAACGATGGTAATGGAGAAGGTATAAATGTACGAACATAACATCCTCTTATGCGAGTATTTGTACAACACTAATAACATCACTGAAAAGATTGCTATTCCGAGATTTACGATTGGTCTGACTGTTCCCAACTGAGGCGAGTATCATGACCAGCGACAATAAAACAGACGCTTTGCTTTACTACCACGGGTGCATGGAACGAATGTTTTTGTAAGGTTTCCGGTTTCTCTCGCTTTATGGGGACACAGAAGTTTGTAAGGCTTAACACAGTTTATAATTTTTAATAATAAACCTAACTATATATTTACCTATTTCAACTTAAAAAATTGAAACTCATAATGCTGTGTTATTTGCAAAGAGCGTTACAATATCTCATAATGACTCTATTTTAATTTTTAATAAAGAAAACGAAAAACCCCACAGTGGTAAGTTATGGTGAGTAAAAAAATATTAATCTTAGAATCAATTTATTCAAGCGAGATCAAAAAAGAAGGCGAACGAGCCGGGCCCACATTTCACTGCACGTTGCCCGCTCTACCGTAAAAGCCTTCTGATTTTCTATCCCTCTCACTCGCACTCGATGATCTCTATATTTGGTCTCATTCACACTTATGCTACGCCTGATCGAGTTTCTACCATCTTACTTGCTCCGAAGCTGTAAAACTACTTTTATCTCTCTTTTGGTTCAACAATTTAGAGATATGAATATGTATGCAAGTACTGCAGTAAGTAGTAGACTGTTTGATGTAATACTGGTCATTTAAATAAAGTTTAAAAGTAAAATCCAGAAAATAAAGTAAAAATGTATTAGTATCCTAAATACATAATTATATCTATCTATACTTGTAGATTTCTCACTTGTCACACCTGTAGTTTTGCAAGCAAAGTTATTCGATGTGGATTCATTGGCAAGTGCAGTGATTGTAATACCAGTGACTGATTTTATTCAATACCTACACTGCTTATCAGCTAAACTGAAAGTGATTTGGTTACCTATAATATTGTCTATTGTCTATAGTTATTGACAATTGTGTGTGTATTGCGTATGGGTCATATCTCATAGATTTCCGACTAAAGTTTTAGGTCGTTACAATTAACGTCATTTGTAATGTTTAATTTGAGAGTATTAGAGAAGTAAAATATTAAGTTTTGTCTTTAATATTTAAACATTGTTTCATCTTGCACTCAGCAACTAGCGGTCAACAAACTTAAACTTTCATACTGCTGTCAAATGTATAAATTAGAAGCAATTCGTCGAAATTTTATTGAAATTTATGGATCGAGATCGAGCCTTCGACAAATAGATATTTCCCTCCCAAACCAATTCACACTGAATATTTCATTATGATCTTGATATTATTCAAGCAGATGAGCTTCATTAGACCTAAATAAATTAAGGGGAGCATAAAAAACTTCAGATCATTGACTCGTCCGATTGCTCAAGTTTCAAATGCTACTTATAACATAGCCAAGTTATGAATTGCAAGTTTCTTATAAGCAATAAGCAGTAACTGAGAAAAAACTTAGAACACTTTTCTAGGACTTGTTTATCTTATGACTTGTGCAACAACAATATTTTCTTTGGAGACATGTTTTGTTACTTAAAAGCGCTTATAACTAACATAACATTAAATTAACTAGCGTGTAGACCACCTAATGTTACGTGGTCACTGCGCCACATGAATACTCACGTCCAATCCCAAATAGGATAGAAATATTTCCTGAAGGATAAATGTGAGTGCATTGCTATTTCAATAATCGTAATACAAGTAGTTTAGTAGTAGTTTAAGTATGTGTGACAAGACTGACATGCCTGAGAGTTCTCTATAAAGTTCTCAAAATTCACGTGAAGTTCACCAACCTGCACTTAGCCAGCATGGTGGAATATGGCATGAACCCTTCTCATTATTAATATTTGAGAAGAGACCCGAGCCCAGCAGTGAGATTGTGACGGGTTGATACTGTTTTGGTGATGACAAAAATAATTATGTCATTTGCCGTTTAAGATTAGTTTTACGAAACTAAATTAATTAGTAATTACATTCCGTTAGAGGATTTCTCGTAAATTCACCAATCCAATTCCACAATCTGATCTACAAGGACCAAATCAATTTATAATAGCCATTAAATTTATTATTCTCATTACTTGGAATTCTTTTTTTGGTGCCGCGTCGTCATTACCATTGTTCTGATAAGCTTCATGCTTCATGAGTGTAGATTAGATTGCAATATCAGTTGATGGTTTAGATTAACTACTATATGTTAGCTATGAAGTAGACGCTTCTACTACCTACTTTATCAATGTCTACCTAAGTTAAACATCCTTAGTTCTTAAATAGTTAGGTATAACTCGCGTTACGAAAAAAACCGACTTCCAAAGTAGTTGCGCACATATTTAAATTTAAGACTTAGGTATATGGTTTTCTCATGGATGCCGTTGTCAGAAGGACCCATTTTAATTTGGTCCAGCCAAATTAAAATGGGTCCAAATGGGAAGTATTAGCTTTCAAATAAAAAAGAACGATCTAAATCCTTTCATCCAATCGAAAGTTATGAGGTAAGAAACATAAAAAAAATGGATTCGAATTGAGAACCTCCTCCTTTTTTGAAGTCGGTTAAAAATAGGAAATAGTTTAAAAGGTAATATTGAATATTCCTGATTTTAAACGACCAAAGAAAACTTATCTAATATCTTATTAAAATTATCGTGGACTAAGTTAAATCAATATAAATTATTTGTAAATTAACTTTTCACCAAGGCTTCAATCGCGAAATTTTTTTTCAGCCTACACCTTTACAAATTTTATTTCCTAAGATTCAAGAAAATGTCAAGAACCGGGGCTAAAGTATACCTATACTATACTTTTACTCCCATTTTACCCCCTTATTGAATGACTTACAATAAATTATGAAGAGGAATGCGTCTGTCAGTCAGTCAGTATTAGTGTTTTAATAAAATAAAGATAATAGTCTATCTGATTTATTAAATAAATATAGAAGTAAAGATGAATGACGTAATTACATATAAGAAGAAGAAATATAAGTAATTCCTACGTAAGATATCGTATTTAATTACGTAGTTCAGAAACTGAAGAAGACTCTACACAGTCTAAACGTACCTAGGTAAGTATTTAGTTACAATACGTGTGGACCTACTTACACCTACCTACACTCAGTTCGGACATAATGATAGATTATAAAATAGATTTTTAATGTCAGTGTTCTTTAGGGATTACCTATACAGCATCTTTAGTTTTAAATAGTAAAGGTAGTCCAATATTGCAAATGTTCATTTTAACGCTCAAGCAAGATACTTTATTTATTTATAGCTAGAATAAAATTGTATTTGAAAAGAATTTGACGATCCGTGTGGTGTAGTGGTTACAACGCCTGTCCACCACTCGAAGGGTCCCGGGTTCGATCCCCGGCGGGGCAGAAATTTAAATGACGAATTTAGATTTCTGTTCTC
>DWAV01001424.1:0-13623 GCA_018231305.1 Noctuana lactifera
ATTTTTGTAATTTTAATTTTCTCATTTTAAGTGATCATTGTATCTTATGAGAAATAAAGAATCTTTAAACCGAAACCCAACAATGAAAATAAAAGTTCTGTTAGCTACTTATCTTTCTACTTTCAAATGTAAATATAAATCACTCTAATACGAACAAAAAATCTCATCAAAATCGATCCAGCGTGTAGGAGTTTATGGTGGAGAGGTGATAAATAGTGCAACGAAAAATTTACATAAATAGTCAAATTATTAATAGTTTTATTAGTATTGAATATTTTTATTCTATTTTCTAATAATCTAAATGTCAATTCCTAAATTCTCTCTGACTAAATTATTGATTTTTTCAACTTTTATGTCTGGCATATCACAGATCTACTTCATTGAACTTACTTCAATAAATGTCTGTAAAATTACAAACTGTTTTATTATTCCATCGCGAACTAATGCAGCTACGCCAAAGTAATCGTGCTGAAGATTAATATTCTTGTGATTAATAGACGCAACTGATTCTTAGAGGCAGTTGTGTAAGGCTGGCTCTCGCGGGAAATAACTAAAGTTCCCCGTTTAATTTATCGCGGGACCTCACGGTACACTGCGCTCGTGTATTGGCCATGTTATTATGTAGATAACCTATCCTAAAAAGTATTCCAGTGGCATTTGATCTGATATTTGAATATATTCTGGGAACCAGCACATCTTTAGGCATACTAGTGCCAACTGCGATTTGAAAATATTCGATAGAGTTAATTTTATTTTGTTAGAATGTTTAGCTAGTTTTTAGAAATGCTGTGGAATGATTGATTTAAATTCAGTCGGCGCATATTTTAATGTCTATGGTACTAGCACGAGAATATAATTATTATTATGGATCTTCGTTTTTCAAATTCAAATTCAAATCCTTTATTAGCAAAAATGTGGTTAGTTGATGTTTACAGCATTATGTAAAGTCTAAGAGACTTTTGCCATATTTTGACGTATTTTTATATATTTGCCATATTTTTATTTTTTTATTTTTTCATAATGTCCATTCGTCTCCGGGACTATATTGTGAGCTTCCTTCAGGAATATCTTATTATGTCAGGTATAAACACAAAACTTAAAAAAAGCTTTCAAGTATAGTACCACCAAAAGGCATCATTTCCGTCCCTAGAGAGGTAGTTAACCCCACACAAGATCGAGATACACCTAAAATGATATGTAAATTGCTTAAGGCTGCGACGTGCTGATATAGTGTAACGTTTTCAGCGGAGCAGATAGTGTTTGCTTTAATGGGATTAATAGGGAGTTTTAGACGGAGTTGTTCGTTATTAAGGTTACTAAATTCGTTATCGACGATAATATATTATGTTCGGTAATACTGTTTTGAATGTTTTCATAAGAGATTTTTGTTATTAATAATTTTTTGCCTGTGGTTTGGTCTGCGGGTATGGGATTAAAAGTATGTTATTAATATTATGGTTATCCAGGGAACCTAATACATACTCTTAATGCGTTCCTGTTTACGTCAGTTACGTCAGCTAGCGGTCACGTGACACCTATATTGACCAATGAGATAGACACGTGATATGTAATTGGGGATTGATTTAACAATAACCAGTTTCAAGTTAATACGCCATCTGCTACTTGTCAAAGTAATTTTAGCAAATTCGTTAAACTGTTTTTGGGAGATTCAGTAACAGCGATTTACTCAAGCAGTCTATAACCATAAGATCAACGAACAATCATGAACAGACAGCATTATGGCGCCCGTGCACATAGCTTGAACCAAACACATTTTCACATTTCGTTTACGAACTGTTAAACATCCGAATAGGAAAAACATTGAAATTCGAACACACGCCATCGCGTTCGGCGCACTAGGGCTCAGAATTTCAATTCGGCATGCTTCGCTCGCTTCGGCTTTTGCCACGTACACCAGCGTAAAGGATAAATTTTAAATTAGAATTCCTTTTTTGAAGTACCAACGCGCTTATTTCTCGAACTGGAAGGGTGGGAGGGAGGAATTGCGTTTTATCTTTTTCTCAGTGCCGCCGTTTTTCTGCATGTTTCGAAGTGTAATTCTGTTTCACTTTTCAACTAGGAGTCAGGTTTGTTATTTCGGTTTGTCCTTTTGCGTTTTCGCTTTGATAATTCTGGATTTTTTTCTGAAATACCTTAGTACGTTTTCAAAAGAAACAAACACAGAAAACAACAAACATAAAGAACAGCACAATTTACGGAAGTTTGTTCTATAACAATGGAGTTATATAAACAGTTTATAGATTAATTCATGAAGTCATTTATTTCTAAACGAATTAATTTCTTTTGATATGAGAAATATAAGTTAAAATTAAGTGGAAGCTAATAGCTATTGGTTTAACTACATAATAGTTTTTTGTTGTATAAATACTTGAGGTCATACCCCTTTTGATGAAAATAAGCAGTAAGTTATGAAAACTGTTTGGAAAAATAAACAGAATTCCAATGATTTTTTTTGAAATATAGGCTTGCGTAAATGTTTTGGGTGCCAACCCCATTTGCACTTACATTTACATAGTAAAACACTCAGAGCTCAAACAAAATATTTGTGATCCATTCTGCGCTATACTAAACATAAACATGTAGGTACGTACCAACGCAGAAGTTTTGTGTTTTTACGCTGATACGAGTACATTATGTACCTATTTAAGCGAAATTAACAGAATTATAAAATAATAAAATAGAATATGTTTTATTATAATACTAATTCTGCGACACAAAGACAAAACCATTCACGTTGCAGTATTACAACGCAAAGAATCTACAGCTTTATGTTGTTCATAAATGAACCTGAAGAGCTGATTTTTAGTACGTGATTCGCTTAGTCGTTTTAAAATAGAAATTTTCTTTAACTAAGTGATTTCTCTACCAAAAAAGCTTAAAGAAAAGCTAAGAATTGTAATACATTTTAGACGTATTTAGCAATGAATGACTAACATAATAATAAATGTATACTCGTATCGTCATACTAATAAATGATAATAAAGCAATTATTGTTACTATTATATTATAATGTGAAACAGGATCAAACAAAATAAGATAATGAATAGTAGAGAATCAAGAATTGGTCACTCAAGACAAAATAACACGCAACAAAACAAATAGGCAATGATTTAGCCACCGACCACTAAACCGCGGCCTCGCTTGACTAAATTTTCAATTTTACAGCAATTCGAATATTTCAACACGAACCGGCCTGTTTTACGACACCGGGAGGCACAGATCGATTCGAAAACTACGTTTAATTTATAACTGTCAGTTGGTTTTTATGGGTCGGACCGCATGATTTCAATCCTGCTCGCGGAGGACCATTTACTGTCACAACCTGATTGGTTTAGTTTGAAATATGCTCTAAATATGGCAAGCGTTTTTCCGTTTTTGCCGAATAGTGGTGAAAATTGGAATATAAATATTTATAACCTTCACAAGACTTGCTTTACATTGAGTATATTATATTACTAGCTTATTCCCGCGACTACGTCCGTTTGGTCTGTAGAATCGTGCCATAAAAATCAAATAATATTATATAATTATAGTAAGTAGACTAAGTTAAAAAATGAGAAAATTCCATATATACTTCAAATCCCAATTTTAATATCATGAAAGGAACCCCTGTACCAAATTTCAAGTTACTATGTTATGTACTGTATTTTTGTATTTTCAGCTGTGCGTTGATATAATATTATAAGTCAACGAGTCAGAATCGCCTTTTATATATAAATGCAGAATCGCCTTTTATTTAAAAATGTATAATATTATTATTATATAACACAAGAGTTGTAAAATGCTTGTGTAACATAATTCTATCGGTCCTTTTTCTACATTTTGTTTCATGCTTTGTCCAAGTACGAGTATGTCTAAGTAGAAACTATTTTGCTGAGAACACTACAGTTAATTTTTCTGTATTATTTGCCTGGCTTTAAATAGGGAAGTGTTGCCTGTTTAATCATCGTTTGGTTCTAAGATATCGTCCTTTTGCCGTTGTGTTGCATTGTTATGTGTTCTGTGCGTCTGACAGTTATAACAAATGCGTCCGGGTATTGTAATAATGCCCCTTTTTTCTCTCGTTTCTCGCATTTTTTTCAACAATGGTGCGCCATAAAACTATTGAGAAAATATTAATTACATTTTTTTAATGCAGGCAGGAAAAAGGCTAAAGTTTCTTTTCGATACAGCCGATGAATTTGGAAATTATCAATTTAGATCTCAAAAATTTTAGACGTAACTGCATTTGAAATATGACATCAGAATAATTCCTAAGACGGTTTCTAAAGTTAAGTTTAAATTTTAATCAAAACTTCTCCCACTGTTTTGTGACTAAATTAATGATGAAATTAGTTATTACTACTCGTTTTTTCTTATATAAAAACCTATTATAGAGCTTTGTCTTAAATATATTGTCATCTACATATAGGTATCTATTAATATAAATATAATAAAAATAAAGTGTTTTTTTGTTTGTTTGTACGCGCTTATCTCTGAAACTACAAGTCGGATTTAAAAAAAATATTTTTGTGTAAGATAGCTACATTCATAAGGAAGGTTATAGGGTATCAAACATTACGTAAAAATTCTTAACACGGGTGAAACTGCGGGGGAAGTAATAATATACACTTCAGTTCTAAGTAACCTATACTAACGTTGGAAGCTGAACCCGCAAAGTGAAGCTCTAATTCAAAGCTCACGCCATTGATCAAACATGTCCGTTCACGGTTGAATAAATTAAGCTCCATTCCGGGCCCAATAAAACAGCTATCTCTGTCTTACAGGCCTTGAAGACAGTCAAATGTACCATTTACTTAATCCCCGTTGTATGCCGTTCCGATAATATTGTATTGCATTAATGCCAGGAATGTATTCAAATGCGTGTGTATTTATGGTTGGTTGTTACTGGTTATAACCGGTTCGCAATTCAGTGGTTTGGATAATACTGACCAATAAACTGAAGCTATCTCTGGAATCTAAATGTTATGTATTTATCTACAAATGCAAGGGGATTTTTCGTTTAATTAAAATGGTCTATAAATACCTAAATTCAGTATTGACACGACTGTTTTTTTATGAATAACTCGATATAACAAGTGGGATGTTATAAGTTTGACGTGTATGTCTGTGTTTCTGTCTATGATACTTTAGTTCCTAAAAGCTGAACCGAACCGTTTCTATTCGTTTGAAAGTTATGTACACATCTGTATTTTGTTTAAATGTTCGTATAATACAATAAAAATCCAATTATTCCATCATAATGTATAAATTGTATAAGTTTTTGTTTCAATATAATCTATTACTGGTTTCTATAAAGAAAATACAGTAAACAATAGAAGCTGAAGCAGGCCTGCTTGCAAATTGAAAGCCCTTTCCGGCTCGCACCGTCTTGAGAAGCCGCGAAATCAGTATTTCCTTGCTTATGGTTCAAGTGTAAAAAGACAGCGGTCATTATAAATTGGGTAAAGTTATTTAATAATAATACTATGTTTATAGCACACATCAGCGTAGCCAGCTCTGGGCTCAGGGTGGGGCAGCAGTCTAAAATAATAATAATATGCAAGGAACAAAAAAAATCCAAAAATGTGTCTCTAACTTCAGCCGTTTGGCTGTCTGTGTGTCTCTGTCGAGTGTGAACTTTCTTACAGATGTTAAGTATTGTAGTTCGTACCTAAATATTTAAGTCTTTTAAGTTTAATTAGGTACCTTACAGGTCAGAGCCAGGTTGGGGCATAAGCCCCATCTTGCCCCACCGTGGCTGCGCCCATGATAGGAAATGATTAGAAACAATTTAAAAAATTGCTTTACTTGTTTTTATTGCTTTTAGTTTGAATAAATATTAAGTCCATCTACGTTCGAGCGCCAGTTGATTGGGTCTCTTAAGTCAATTAGATTTGATAGAATTTTTACTCATAATTCTTAAGCGTTAGGCTGATTTTTCTTTGAATGCAAGCTCAGATATTGAACTCAATATTCAAACTAGGTACTACTAAAATATTTTTTAAGTACCTATTACTAGTTAAAAAAAATTTGTTGACTCAATTTTATGCAAAGTTATACTATTTATATATCTATATTATTATTTTTTTTCGTTAACTGTCTGTCAATTGCACCATCCAACATTCTCTGATATCGCCTAAACTCGAAACTTGAAACTTGATCAACATTCAACCAAATTACAAAAGATAACTCAAAGCGTGCATAATTTAAATTTCCGCCCCACCGAGAATCGAACCCAGGACCCATCAAAATTAAAAAAAAAAATTTTTAGATGTAGGTACATATTTAAATCTCTTCAACAGATTTTTATAATTTTTTACATACCATACCACACCAATAAGACACTTGAAAACCGGAAGACGTATCTATGTAACACGAAACCAGCGAGGGATATTGCCTTCACCGCTTCAAGGCTTCTCAATCAAGTGTTCATTAGGATATTTAATTAGCACTGATCGCAGATCTAGAGAAGATTCAATTAGTTGCTGCCACGGTGAACCGTCAATGTGCGACAGTGTTAATACGTGTGCACTCTGAACAGTCCATTGATTCTAATCGAGATTAAGACTTATTGCTTTACTGAATATACAGAGTATAAATACGTAAGTAATAGTTTGTTCTAATAAATGTTTAGAAGCGCGCATAGCCCCGCTATAGTGTAGTTCGTAAGCGATCTCACTGTTAAGCAACGTCAGGCGTGGCCGGTGCTCGGATGGGTGACCGCTAGTGGCAAATCTCTGCGCGCTGCCATGCTTTGGAGGCCGTCGGTCCCGGTTGTTATCGATAGATAACAGTCGTTAAACCTAGTCGGAGGCCCTTTGGGCCGTTTGACAACATCCGACATGGGTTAGCCACTAACCCTATCTCTACCAATTCGCGTTGGAGTCGCGTTGTGGAGTATGCTCCAGGCTTTCCCGGTTGTGGGGAGAGACCAGTGCCCAGCAGTGGGACATAAAAAGGGTTGAAGGCAGGAAGGCAATAAATGTTTATCACTGTTTATCATGTTTATCACATATTAAATATGCAGACTGTCTCAATCACATGACATGTGGTTGTTAATATTTGATGTGCCTAACCCATTGAGTTATAGGTTGGTAGTACCTACTGCGTATATTATTCTGCTCTAAACAAATGAGTTTCGACGTTTCACATCTGTCATGCGTCCTGTAGCGGCTCGATTTACTTTGAAATTTTAAAATATTCCAAACGAGTTCGTTAACCGCAAAATTATTTACATTCAAAATACCGGTGGGAATGTACAATTGTTGAAGTATTATGTGAGTTAATGCGAAACTTTGCGCCAATACAAAATATGATTATGTTCCCTTACGTTCTGAAGTAATGTATTCAACTCTGAACAAACTTCGCCCTTCGGTATTAGGTATGCATTTTGTTAACGAATTCACATATTTTACTGTCGGATTGTTTAAATCTTTCCGCGTGAAAGTTGAAGGCATAGAATTATCGTTTAAACCCTTTGCCTTACTGCATTTTGTTCATTTCCTTCATTTGTTAGCGTCACTCCATCGGAACTTCTATACCCTATGTTCTTATCAATGACATTTGTTACGATTTATGTTTTCATTTCTTATTTTAACGTGCTATTAAACTATGTTAGGCTTTTGATATTAACATTACTAGCAAAGAAATCGGTTTTATATCTTCCCGAGTACAATGCAACAAGTTCTTTAACAAAATGTCTGTTGTTTAAGTAATTCAACGTTTGATATTCGCCGTCCAAAGTACGAGTAAATGGTGAGATCCATTTGAAAATTTTAATGCCATAAAATATTCATTTCAGTTTCCGTCCAACATAACGACTTGTGACGAGTTTTGCATTTAAATAATAATATAACAAATTCGAATACAGCTATTGATACTTAAAATCACTATTATTGGTGTAGATAATTCTACTAATATTATAAATGCGTAAGTTTGTAAGCATGGATGGACGTTTGTTACTCTTTCACGTAAAAACTACTGAATAGATTTTAATGAAACTTTGCAATTATATATCTTATACAATCAGAATAACACATAAGCTACAATTTATGAAGATATTGTGTGAATTGCTCGAAATACTAATGCTGCGCAGACGAAGTCGCGGGCACCACCTATATACATTATAATTCACCATAATTATAATCTAATAGGTATATAATGTGTATAATATTTATATATTATATCGTGTATATACCTAATAACGTTATTAAAAAATTTTATTCGGTACATCCGTTTTAGAGCTCCAATGCCACACATGATAAACTTACATCACTCCTTTTTCTTCTGGGGTTAATAATAATATTCCATCTAAGTTTAAATGACCTCTAACTGGAGGCTTTAGGCTTTCACGGCGGAAAGTAGGGCAAACTCATCACGGCACGCGTTGCGAAATTTTAATCTTAATGCCTTAAGTGTACCTCAAGCCTTTTAACTGCGTTTGGTGTTTAAAGACGTCATGTTTATAATTATTCTGGGAAGTGTAGTGACCTAGTAATGTTCTTCTAGAAGTGTTGTTTTAAGTTATGATTCCCTAGTACAATTATCGTATGTCGAAAGTCTTGGTTTGACATAAAAAAAGTAGGATATTCACTTTTAAATAACTATTTTAGTCCCAAACTAAAAACAGCTTGATAAGTAGCGTTGCATTTTTCTTAAAATAATTATTTATTATAAATTTAGAAATATAATAACATAAGTCATATAAAAGTGTTAAGTAATACCAATATCAAACCATCAAACGTCAAGCGTCAAACTTAAGACACTCTTCGCTGTTGAAGTAGGTAGACAGGTCCTTCCTTTATATTACCTTTAACCGACTGTCGTGAGGAATTTGATTTTATGTCGAGAATTGAGAACTTGCCATTACCCAATATGATATTATATCTGATTTATCTGACTACAACACGTATTTAACTTCAACAGCCAATTACTAATATGAACGGTGAATTTAAGCGTAACCAATTCAATAATAAGTTTAAATTAAATTTAGCAGACACGTGTAGGCAAAACAAAACGACCTCAACATAATAATGGGGCTCATGTCAATTCTCATTTCACAAGAAAGGTGGATGTCAACTTTCACACGAGATATTCGAACCGCTGCTGAGTTTCAAGGAAATTATGTCGGAATTTCATTATTATGAAGGCAGGTCTTAATTGAAAAAGTTCTGCTCTCAAACGTTCGTGATGTGTTGAATTTGTAGGGAGCCTCCAATTTCGATTGAATAATATTAGAGGTAAACGGTAGGGTGAAAATAAGAACCTTGGTATGCCTATAGGGTGGTTTTACGAATGCAAGACGATATTGAGCTTGAATAATAATAAGCTGCAATAACAATAAGCTACATAGAGTTCATAAGTATTATGTTGTTTTTACATGATCCGTGCGCATCCGTACTGGATTATGTTTCTTTAAATCGTGTTTTGCTTACAGATATTGCTTGATCTGGACCGGTATAGGTACCTACATAGCAAACATATTAATAACTTTTTCCACCATTCGAAGGGTCCTGGGTTCCATCGGCAGGGCAGAAATTTAAATGATGAATTTAGATTTCTATTCCCGGTTTTGGGCGTTTGTAGAATTGTCCATGGCACCGGCATGACACAGGCAATCCTAGTGTGGGGCTATGAGTGTGAAGCGTTAATTTTAATCTATACTAATAATATAAAGCTGAAAAGTTTGTTTGTTTGAACGCGCTAATCTCAGAAACTACTGGACCGATTTGAAAAATTCTTTTATCGTAAGCTAGTCCATTTATCGAAGAACGCTATAGGCTATCAAGCGTTACGTTGCAATTCTTAGCGCGGGTGAAACACGGCACAGCTAGTACATTATAATACGAGTATGCCTAAGAGTAACATTAGCACCAAGAATTATAGTCAGTAGCTTATTAACAGCTAGGTTAATCAACAGTCGCGCACACGTTATACCTACGTGGGTACGAGTACATAACCACGTTCATTCGCTAAATCAACTTTTACGGCAGCTGATTAATTAGACAAACTTTAATTAAACACCGTTGGCTGTGACGAATGACCCGTTTGCCAGATGAGTTTGTGTTTGTTACTTTACTCGTAACTTTAATATTCATAGTGTGCGGTTTGCAAACAGTTTTGACATTATTACATGAATGAAAATCGGTAGGTAGGAAGTTGGTACTGATTACTTGGGATACCTAGCTTAAGTTTACGCTTCACACTCACAGCCCCTCACTAGGATTGCCTGTGTCGTGGGTGCCATGGGCACACACAAAGACAAATACACAAACACCCAGACCGAATACAGAAATCTAAATTCATCATTTAAATTTCTGCCCCGCCGGGGATCGAACCCGGGACCCTTCGAATGGTGGACTGGCATGGTAACCACTACACCACGCGGGTCGTCAAGCAGTCAAATTGTACTAGCAGTCATAAAATGAAGTCGAGTATTGATTTGGAGCTTCTATGTTTTGAAATGCTTTAGTATATAAAGATAATAACCAAATAGGTAATATTCATTTATGCGCTCTCACAATTAGGATTCGGATAACATTAAAAATTTGAATTTCTATTCTTTCTTCGCGAGAGGTAGGTTATGCAAAGGACACAGGTCACCAGTGCATCACGGAGCAGTGCAATTGGCTGTAAAAAAGTTTTTACAAATTTTCTTTTCTAATTTCGACTGAATCGCAAAAATTGCATACGCAAACATTGGCAAACGTTTCTAATAATAGATACGATCAATGTGATTGAATTATATCACACTTAAACGAACCAATCTTAGGCAATACTTAAATGTGAAGCAACCTACTTAATCCTCAGATCCTACTATCAGATTTAACTGCATAAAACTTTACACGATCGAAACAAATATTTTAAATATAGAATGAATATGAATATCATGGCAGTTTTATGTTAAAAGATCCCGAACTGTTTAAAAAGCAATTAAGGCAGATTTCAACCTCCATCTGTCACGGAGCTCTGATAGTCCACGTGACTGGCGTGTACGTGTCACGTGCGTGATGCAATATCCGGGGACTGACGTGTTTTGGCTCCATAGCTGTATGATACTGGAAATTATAGCCTGTTATTTCGGGAGTTTGTTTGTTATTCAGGTGCAGAATGCTAACTAATGCAGAGATGAAATTAGGTATGGAAATAGATTTCTAATTTACTTACTAAGTCTGTCTCCTGTAGAGTATGCTCCAGGCCTACCCCGGTTCTGGGGAGAGTTCCGTTCCTCAGTGGAACCTAAAAAAACGTAAATTTAAGCAAAAATGAGTAACACTGTTATAACATTTTTAATTTAAACTTACAAAATATTTGGGTGCTAATAACGAAAGCTCGTACGTGATGGAATAATAAAATATATAATGTGAAGCGACAGTCTCTCGATTTTTAAGTTTTGTTTACCATTAACTAATAATAAATAAGTAAAGTGGGTTTTTTTCGAGCCATATTCTTAATTTATAGCTGAATTTCTCCATGTAACTATGTGTAAATTTCGAAACATTAATCACCGTTCTCATCAAACTCGAATAAAATTTTTAATCTCCCTCTTCTCCCCCATAAATATACCTCATTGCGTACACTTTGTACGATATTTCCTAAACGATAAAACAATTTTCCTACCAAAAATTACACTGGAATTACGGACGGGCGGTAACTTCGAAATTTGGTACCTCCTACATAATATAAAAAATATAGGTGGTATTCCTTCCAGTATTGTAAGGTTTATGTGCGATCCAACCAATCCGCAATGGAGCAGCGTGGTGGAGTATGCTCCAGGCCTTCCTCGGTTGTGGGGAGAGACCCGTGCCCAGCAGTGGAACATAAAAAGGGTTGAAGGCATGTGCGATCTCCTTTAATGTCTTTGGCATTATTTAATATCAGAAATCTAAGAAAATATCTCTGAACTGCTGTGAACGCTTCATACCAAGTAACTTTTTAACACACTTTTACTAACTTCTCCTGTATGTTTCTTTGGAAAGGATTCTTTGAACGTAATTTTCACTTACTTTGAGACGTGTGATTAAATTAAAACTTTGCACACATATTAAGGACCGACTATAATACAATAATTTGATATATCGAAGGGGCCTAACGGTGGAGTGAAGGGACATATTATTAAGGACCGACGGCAATGTAATTATTTGATATATCGAGGGTATCTGACAGTGGATTAAAGGGTTAAATAACTGGATAGTGAAACTATTAGGTAACCGATCGAGTTTGGATTTATATGATTCGTGGTGAGGAATGTAAAAGCGAAGTATATTGGTCTGTGTGTCAATGGTCTGATAAAAGAGCACGGAGGTGGTCGTGGTAGTCAAGCGTCTGATGGAGAAGCGAAGAGCCCATAAGTAAACCCCTGTTTGATGTCAAATTGTGAAAATAGCTCAATAATAGCTATTTATAAAAGAACTAAGCATATCTCCAAAAATCCGCATTGGAGCAGCGTGGTGGAGTATGCTCCAGGCCTTCCCCGGTTGTGGGGAGAGACCCGCGCCCAGCAGTGGACATAAAAAGGGTTGAAGGCATTCAAGGCATACAAGCACTACTTATTGTAAAAATGTAATTCAAAGCCCAGTGATTTGTTTACAATGAAATTAATTATTCTGTTATTAACTATCCGAAAGTGTTTTCAATCCAAGTCAAATTTAATCAAAGTTAAGGTTGATGACCCGTGTGGTGTAATAGTTGCCAATTGGTACAATGGTGAATAATTGTACCATGCACATTGTTCGAAATGCTTTATAAGCCATCACGGCTAAAAATAGTCTGTGACAAAAGCAAAAATTCCAAAACGCGAAATTGGACAAAGCGCTTCGTTTGCACTTTTAATTAAACAAAGGGACACCACAACACAGAGTTCACCGTCAATCAATCTAGGTCTTGACGTGGATGCCGGCAATCAAAGTCCAGGCTCGCTTTGTGTCGATTCTGCTTTTTCACAAAATATTCTGATATCTCTGACTTTTGTCGACCGCTACTAATAAAACTTTTGTTTTTAATAAGCTTTATTGTTCTATCTCAAAAACAAGGGCTTCATGATGGGCGGACTTAATGCCTATTAATATTGTCTTCAAGTCAACCCGTGGTAGGTTGCCACCTACCACATCATCTTACTATTCACACTCAACCTTCTCAGGCCACGCTAACGAAAAGTCTCTATTAATTAATACAATTTACATCTACTAATATTATAAAAGCGAAAGTTTTTAAGTATGGATGGATGTTTGTTACACTTTCATGTAAAAATTAAAGCATGGATTTTAATGAAACTTTACAATAATATAGCTTATACTTCAGAATAACACAGAGGCTACAATTTATAAAGATATTGTGTGAATTGCTCAAAAAAAACTGCGCAGACGAAGTCGCGGTCACCAGCTAGTAATACTGTAGTACTGCACACACATTAAAGTACAATATATTTACGTTTTATTCATCACAATAAATTTGCAAACACTTAATGTATTTACATACACTTAAATCGCTCGTCAGCAATGTATTATCAAAACGGAAATTTTAAACAATTGTAGTATTGATTTGACGCGCATAGCCCCGCTAGTAGTGTGGATCGCAAGCGATCACATTGTTAAGCAACGTCGGGCGCGGCCGGTACTCGGA
>DWAV01001425.1:0-13619 GCA_018231305.1 Noctuana lactifera
ATCTAAATATAGGCATATCAGCTTTGTTCATAAGGTTATCTAACTAAATCTTAGGTCCTGTTAAACTAACAATGAGGCTTTATTATGTTCGGTCGAAGAGATATTTTTATAATCCAATCCTGTCCCTATAAAGAGTAAACAAGGGCTTAGGCACTCAATTGCACAGACAAAGCGATTTATTAATTTCTACTAGGTATATCCAGGCTCTATATCTCCTTGTGGAGTGTCCGAATCCTGTGTCCCCACGGAAGTGATAAAGCTTTTTGGCAAAAAACCCATTCGGCCGGCGATGGTGCGGAAGCAAAGTGGAAATTTCTTACTACGACTTAGATAATCTTGAGATGTACGGGAGCATAGGTTATTGTTCCTCGGAGTGGAACGATAAGTCAAAATGTCCAAATATTTTTGGATACACCGACAGCGAGGGTCTGGTGTATTCTGCGTGTGAGTGTAAGGAATATAAGCAGTGTGACAAATAGTAAAAAATTCCTATTAGTTACAATGGTGTGAGTTGTGACAATTTGTTGTGACCGCGAGTCTGCAATGTATTTTAGCACGTTCTCTGTCCATAGTCCAAAAACAAATGTTACTTAATCGTAGCATTCATATGTGATTCTACCACAGATTCTTAAATACTGGGTACACTAAGAAAGGGTCTCCTAAGATATAATAATTAAATTTCTTAATTTAAAATTTCAAAGTAGTTTATTTTAATTTTTATTATGTGCTTTATTAGTAATCATTACCTTAACACTAACTTAATTTCACATTGTAGGGCTTTTGACCTAATTTTAATGTCTATCTTGATGGTCTAACTTCTTAAAATAAAAAAAAAGAACGTAAGTTCAAAAATCTTTAAGTGATATGTATAAGTCTTTGTATAGGTAGGTACCTATGCTGTAATATAAAGCTTATATACACTTTTAAACGATTTATTAACAGTATAACTATTCGCAATTTTTACACCGAAGTATTAAGTTTACAATGTTACGTTTATTGTGGTTTTAATGGCCGTTTCTTAGCAATAACATATTTTTATGTGCAATCTTACTGCATACAATGTTGAGAAACCAATACTTACGCACTAGTATGTTAGGTTCTATATTGCATATAGACAGATAAAAGGTAATAGTTTTCATAATAATAGCTATTAAATAAAGTAAGATAAATCGTCTATAAAAGTTTTAATGTTAGCCTTCAGCCTTATATTAGTCTTTAACTGCAGTTTGTTAAGAAGAACTGACAAATGCGAAAGCTGAAATGCGAAATATGGAAAATAATAAACAGGATTTCTTTATTATTACCTAGAATACCTACAGAGTATTATTGTTTTGAAAAATATACGAAACTGACTGACCCAACGACGTCATTTTTCCAAACATAATAAAAAACACTTCAAACCCATACTTAACACATATAAAACCAATAAGCAGAATTGCAGAGGAATTGAAAAATTTTTTACTAAACTTACTACTTCATTCATTACAAGCAAAACACTACACTAAATTTAAACTCTCACTATTCTAGGAACCACGAGTAAATTATTTAACAAAACCTCTATTAGTGACCAATCAATACAGGCTAGGTTGGCACATCGAGTACAAAATAGGCGAACAATAGGTGCAGATCCATTCCACTTCGAGTGCTCTCAATATTAATAAAACCAATAAAAGAATTAGGAACTTCGTAGCACCAAAAATGTGCTAGTCGCAGCTTAGTCTTAAGATAATCAAATTCGTGAAATGCCTACTTGTTAATTGGCGTAGATGTTTATCATAACTAAAGTACAGATATATTATGATGTTGCTAAAGCAATTTCATATGATTATGCGTTTCATTTTATAAAATAGGTATAGAAAAAAAACACTAAGGTAAGGATTTTAGAATTTAGATTGATCTAAGTACTTTTAAGCAACTTATCTCTTAACTCTAATATCATTTTACTTTCTAAGAATCTATAAATACAAAAGTAGAATAGTTATTATACAATATATAAACAAACAGACACACAACATACTCGTTTTATATTAACAGTTATACCTACACATTATATACCTATTAGGTACAAATTTCGACACAGATGGAAAGAGTTGTTACTTGTAAAGACGCTGTTTTTTTGTAATACCAAATACACATGGAAGCATTAATTTCATTGCTATCTAGCTGCAACATATTGACAAATGAGCATTCGAGTAAAGAGGAAATGAATATGATTCACAGGAAATAGGACATGATTCAATTGTGGCCGGTGCATTGAAGCGTCACGGTCAGCGCTAACTGTGCTCTCCGAACGAATTAAACAGGCATATTATTGTATAACGTATGTAGGTATAGGTATATGTGGGAAAAAATGTCTTTCAGTTCTGGCTTATTACATTTTTTGGCTTACTTATGCATTTTTATAAGCAAAAACGGCTTAACTCGTGTGCACTGCGACTTAACCGAAGTCTTTAATTATGAACTCCCAACGGTCATAAAATAGCGTCAGTTTCCATTGTCCTAATTTATTTGTAGACCCTTGTTTAGATATGGGAAGAGTAAATATTAATTTAAAAGTATAGCCTGGTTGGCTGGATCCTTTTTGGTATAAAATGCACAACATAGGTATAGAAAATATAGGTTATGATGAGTAATTTAATTTCTAATCTTTATAAATATACAAGTATTTTCTAATGTCATTACCAGTTACAACTTAACACAATATACTTAACACCAGGTAACTTATGAAGATTTTACTTACCTAAAGTAAGTAGGTACTTAAAACTACGGATGGTATAGAAATACAAAAAAGAATTTCTCAAACTATTCAGACAGGAAAATATTATGATTATCCTTCTTAACAACTTATGGAACTACAATAATGTAGATAGTAAAAAAAAATATAACTCGCGTTCAAGAAACTCTTTATGTGTTAATTCATGTCAACTTACTTACGATAAAATAATGAGCGTCCCCTTTATAACTGTTAATCCGATCCAATCTGAAACAATACAGAAAGTATAATTAGATACAGACTTTTATGATACATTAGAATAGGTACTATGACTAACAATACATGAAATCTAACAGATAAATTTATACCTATATTATATGTACCTTTTACCTTTATTAATTTCATACATATCTCTACATTATACGGAAATTTAAATCCTATAGACACCCACTTATAACGCATACCAACAAAAATTTCAATCAAAACAAAATTCAAACGTACTCGTACCAAGTTTCTATTAGGAAATGATTTAGCCCGGCAGTCCATTCGACCCCACTTTCCCTGCAATTAGTTGCGCTCCGAACAATGTGCAGTGATTTTTAAATGATCACCCCAACGCCATCTGGCGTTCAAAGCACTACTAAGTAATATTGGTAATTGCTCTTCAATGGAATCGTTCCTAAAATGGAATTTCCCGAGTTTTTATTTGCTAATCGAACAAGTAGGCTTTTTAAAAACATCATAAATAGCCTGTGTAGGTGGACCTAAATATAAACCCCTGTTTATATAAAAGCTTTGTACGCTCATTAATTCGAGTAGAAATATTGGTTGAATAGCTTTAAGACGTAAGGTTTCAGACGAATTACATTTCTTAAATAAAGTAACTCCAGACTTAGTGCCAAATATGATGTCATGTACGAATTTAGCAGTAAATATTTAAATAGCTACTCGTTATAAATTTCCAGGTAGGTACGTGCTTATTTATCGTGATTAATATTTAAGCGTATTACGTAAAATTTGTTGCCATAACGGACCGATCCTACCTAAGCTATTCAAAACAAAATTAATTAGCTCTAAAATAATTTTCATCGGTGGCACTACGAGGTAATATTGCGCCATAATTAAAATCTCCTACAAAATAATATTAAAGGCACTCAGCTTAATTTGCCAGCATTACGTACGCTCCGATGTTTATTGGCGTTGAGAAATTAATATTTCGCGCCGATATCAAAAGTTTACGCTCAACTAGCCACCCTCGGGGGTCGGTAATAACTACACTTCGGACGAATTGTCACAGGTGAGCGGCAAATGCGCTTATATTATTATTTTTTCACCTTCTATCATCGAGATCAAACGTCGCCGTGGAGACGTCGCGGGGGCGAAACCTCCGAGGGGGCCGGGGGCGGGGATTATCGCGAATTATTCACGTACCATAAAGCGCAAATTACATTGGCAACACGTGCCGAGACGTGCGCAATATTGCGCGGATGCTCCCGCAGGACGCGATCTAAAACAATCGCCACTGGGTGCCGCTGGGCGGCTTAAAATATTGGATGTTCACTTGAGCTTACTTTCCGATATTGAATTTTTGCTTTTATTCCATGTGCTGTTTATTTCGTGCTGCTACAAACGCTTGATTTACCACTTCTAATTTCAAACTACAAATGAAGAATATTTCTTCGAAAATTCAATTTCGAATTTCAAATATTTTCCAAATTTGATTATTTATTTGTTCGAAGGTTCAATATTATAAGTCATGGTTTTCCTCCCAAACATTGCAAACACGAGGTCCACAAGCAGCTTATGACAGAGCGTTCAAAGGCAGAATGTTTTCAGGAAAACAATTAATTCAGCGTCACTAAACAAATAGCGTTATTGGGGTTCGACTGCGGCGGTGTAGGCATCTATTCGAGCACCTATTAAATTTCTGAATGCGAGGTTAATCCGCAATTACCGCCTAGTTATCGCCGGAAGACGGCGGAGATAGTTAGGGCCCGGAAAATATTCCGTTCACTAATTATTCCGCGTAATTAAACGCGAGCATTATCGTGCGACGCCGCCGCCACCTGCCGGCATTGTGCGGGCGTGATTTACTGCGATCCTGCCGCGATTCCGTTGCGACTCCAAAGCGGATCCCCGGCTCTTTTTGCACCAATTAATTGTCGAATCGCTCGTATATATTAATTGCTATGAAATTAATGTGAAGAGCCGCGATCGATTAATTGCTTTTCATCGGACTTAACTAACCATTTTAATAGCTGCCGATATTATAGGTATAATCTGCGCTTTCTCGCCTCTTTTTAGTAGTGAATGGCTTAATTAATATACGATTCCGTTTTAATATTTAGCTAGCAATTTAGTTCCTTCAATAAATTAAAAGTGCAAAATGCACGCAAATTAGAAAAAATTTGCTCTCTTCTGAAATACGAATAAATTTAATTCGTACCTATTAAAAATAAAAGCAATGTTTGAATTGCAAAATTATCCACACGGCAAGCAAGCATGACTCGCAGGGACAAGACTAACATTGAGCTATTAGGAAAAGTGATTCAATGAATTCTTTAATTAAGTACCTATCAACGAAAATATTTACAGTGAAGTACTTTTATATTAAGAGAATTATTAATGGAAGAACATTATCAATGAAATAGAAATTAATGATGCCCTAAAATGTAGAATCGGTTTTATATTTTTATTAGGTGTAGATATGTACCTGTACGTTTTGCTCATTTTATTAGGTAATCTTTTTGCCTCTGCCCAGAAGTGGTCTGGTAGGGATCGCTAACGTCTTTTGTTTGCACTATCCTTGTAAATTTGTATTTCTCGCGTATTTTCTTCTTTCTGGGTGTACAATAAAGGATTTGTACGCATCTGTATTGATACGTGCATCAATACACCTGCATATAGGTAAACCACAAATTACTATATTAATTAATACATAAATCAAATTGTTTTTATTTATTGTAAAGTATTTACAAAATCTAAATGAGAGTAAAATAAATATATCAAATCTCTCGGCGATGACCGAGAGAAAAAAGCCGGTGGGAAAAAATTCTCCACATAACTACTGTTAACTTACGAACCTATATCGCAGCAATATGTCTTGCAATTTGCTCGTACTTGGCTCTAACGCAAAGCCGAGACTGAATGCAAAACACCGCCCGAAGGCAGGGCAGATGAAAAAATAATACAACAATATGGTTCTCAGTTAATAGGGAGCCCTGGTCCACTCTTATTGCGGAAGCCAGTCTCTAATTTGCTCCGAGTGTTTCCTCTTATTTTTCCACTGCCGAGGAAAATGGTGTGCTGCGACGATAGGGCATTAGGTACCTATATTTTCTTTTAAAATTCTATTCATGCCGTTTAAACTGAATGATGATGCAATAGTTTGTCCAAAATATAGGTAGGTATTTATTTACATCAACCAGAAGATCAGTTTAATAGTGAATTTTATTGTGCTCAACTTTACATGCCTTGTTCAAAATTAACTGTTATATTAAGTAGATACAATTTGTTTTAATCTATTCTTTGTAAAGTTCATTGATCATCAACACATGACAGTCTTATAGTTGGGGAACAGGTGGCCACGCTGATATAATATACCTACATAACCATAATTTATTAGACTCTTCCTTATATACTAGGGCATGCTTCATAACTCGTTGGTTGAAGTGGTACATTTTACGTACACAAAGAGTGATTTTAACCGACGAGATTACTTAGGAGTTACCTGAAGATGACAAGACACGCTCTAATTCTTATTAGTTAGAGAAGACAAATTACATCTACTAAAACAAAGGTTTGTTAAAAAATTTAATATGTGGAGAGTAGTTCCTCTTATTTTCCGGTTCTGAATGTATCCATCCCTACTACACTTCTTAAAATGAAACGCTACATAGACGAGGAAAAACATTTCACACATCTCCCCAAATGTCACAGTAAAATTTTTTACCCTTTGATTCGAATGAACACTGTAATTTTGCATACGTGTCTTTGGAATAAATATAGAATAATGAATACCTACCTAGCTAGATAGAGCGGCCATAAAACACCTTGTAGAGTACCTACTGTACTATGTAAGTTTACGCAAACTATCCTAAAACATTAAATCAACGCCTAATGACCTGAAAAATAATAAATTATACCTACTTATAAAATATTCCACAGTATACTATGCAAGTATATAATATATAAGTATAAGGTCATTAGTAATTACGGAGGGCTGGTGCGGACGCGGCTAAATATTTTCTCGAGGCCTGGGCGGGCGCCGCAGTAATTAAAAGAACGGAGGTCGGCACGAGGGCTGCTTCCAGGAAAATCAAAAATTATTGTCCACACATTTTCTTCGCGGAAAATATTTGGCCATAAAATTAATAAAGCTGCTCTCTCCCCAATGATATTATTTTTGGTTTGCGTGAAACAAATTTATCGCGAAAATCTTTACATACGGCTTACAAAATTTTTGAAAGCGAAAATTATAATTACGATATAATGGATCCGACTCCGCCGTGTAACACTTTGTACATTTTCATAAAACGTTTCTATATGATATAAAATATCACGAAAAATAAATCCCAACGAAACGCTCGTCAAAAGTAGTCACCTATACAAAATGTACCTATCCAGTTACCAAGAGAAACTCATCTTCGTTGCTCGTACGTAGGTACAATACAAGAAAATTTACCGTAATCGTACCGCAAACATTAATCGCGGAAAGCATTTTGTTAATGAGGTAAAAAACAACCGGGTATGAGTGGCGCGTCATTACCGCACGGAGCGGAGAGCGTTCCGCGCGCGGGAGCGGGAGCGGGTGCGGCACAAAGCCACCGACTTAATGACACCTCGTGAAAAGGCGAGATGAGTTATTTTTGAGAGGAAAAGGCGAACGTCAAGTGGCGCGGTTGTTTTACGTGCGCTGGTGGCGTTTTGTTCGAACTAACGAGGTCAATAGTTGAGTCACGGTTCGCGGCGCGTCGGTAACAAGTTCTGCGCGTTTGTTATTCCAAGATCCCTATTACAGTAGTTCATAACTTTTTGGCAACGAACACACTAAGTGCGCTGCGCTGGCATCAGAAGTTATGGTTCAAACGATGTAGATGTTGATGTTTTTGCTTTGTTTATCGTTGATATTTCTCCCCAAAGCATGTTTGAAAGATCACAAATTTAAATGAATATTATGTAAATTGAATGTCATTTTATTTATTCCTTTGAATATAGAGTTTTTCATTTAGTGGTGAATTCTGGAGAATTTTGAAGGATATTGATGACCCTTTCTACCTACCTTACCTATTAGAACAAGTCAAAGTAAAAGTCAAAACGTTTGATGAATAAAACTTTTATTCATCATAAGGTATCCATTTACATACACTTAATGAGAGTCAAAAAAATCAAACGCTTAATCGTTAACATTTCCTAGTACTTAACAAAATTTCAAAATGAAAACATCATTTAAACGTGAAAACTCATAGCGACAAGTTACCTACATCAGTTCAAAATATTGCAACAATGCCTAGCTACTTAGGTACATGTGTAATAGCAGTGTTTGGTAACAAAATGTTAAAACATCGCTGTGATTGTAATTTACAAGGCCATTGTGTACAAGGGAAAGCGACCTGACAAGTGGCTACTTTCACGTTCCGTTTTCATTTTCCATGCAACAGACGTCGAGTAGAACTAATAACTTTATAATATGTTTGCTTTTGGATATATTTTTAATGATTTTGCACATTTTTATATAATATTTAATATTAATGTAGAGTAAATATGTGACATGATCAGTTGTTTAATAATTTGTTTAATATGACATGTATCTATCAATTTTTATTTGGAAAAATATCAAAATCTAAAATAAAATAATGTAGTATAAATAGGTATCTACATATTGTTACATCAGCTTTAGCGCGCCTAAAGCTGATGTAACAATATTGCTATTGTTTTACTATATATAGTAGTTTTGGCTATAGTTGACTTGAAGAAAAAAGCCGACGGATTAAATCTTTCGGTTCTCCTTTAAAATCCATTGTGTAGTTTAATTATTCGGCACTATGCGAGAATGTATATACCTACTTAGTTCATATTTATATTATTTTGTAGTATGTAACATACTACAAAAAGGCGAATAGACAAAGTTAATACTTAATGAAACAAGTTAAAAACATTAAAAAATATTATACATCGAAACACGTTCATACAGGTTCCAAAAACAACGTAACTAGAAATATAGCTACGTTATGCACAATAATGCTTCTAAACGTGAATACCTCGTACCTACAGTATTGCGTCGAAAATCTGCCAACATTCCTACGTCATCTGCAAAATTGGAACTTCAAATCGAACGCGAATTGCAATTCCGACCGCACGTTCCCACGTCAAAAAACAAAAACCCATCGGAGTCACGTCAGATCCGCACTTCGACCGAAAAGCGCGCGAGAAAAAATTCTAGCGGATCGCATATCGCGCCCGCAGCGCACAAACGCATCTCGGTTTTCGTTCGAAGAAGTAATTAAAAAAACCTTGTATAAGGTTGATCACAGGCACCGATAACGCTTGTGCTACCGTTTACGCGTTCTTTGTTCGAGATAATAATAAAAACTCAAACAATGGGGGCAGAACAAGACCGAGTCGTTGCCTCAAACACGCCCTACTTGAAAGATAAAAAATATTACGTGTAGTGGACGCGTTAGTCTTATTGCGTTCCCAAGCTCATCGTATGTGTGTGTTTTTACCGCGCTTATAGGTAGGTACTTACTTGTTTATTTTTGTCTGTTTGTGGAATTAAATATTCCAAACGTACGGATGTAAAATTTTAGCAAAACAATTAATAACTTTCATACATTTATTTCACGCAATTCTATACAGAGAACATTTTTAAATTTATTTGAATTAGATTATTTAAAATAAAATGAAAAAGAAATGGACACACTTATTTTTAAATTTGCATTAAAATGCGATCTGATTTACATGAATAACGTTAAATCATAACCGGAAGGAACACTAGGTAAGTGTACTAACTCATAAGTAACTAACACGTGTAGGTATTGTATGTCCCCTTACGTGGGATTGTTGTGTAAAACTCATGGAACTCACGACCTAATGAAAGTACAATCGAACACACAGGTAAATACGTTATTTTTTTTTCGACAATACAACAACATCATAACATTTAATCATGATATAATTTTTTTTATTATTACGAATATTGATGAAACATACCTAAATAAAACTATCTACCTTATAAACTAGGCTAACTTTATAAGGAAAATTTAAATTTTGTCACTAATACCTACTTATGGACCCAAATAGCTTACAATAAATTACATTTATTTTATTGATTTAAAAAAAATTGTATAAGTATCTCTAATTAATTATTTCATAAATAACAAAAACAAACGAAAGATGTTAAGTCAGCTTAATTGTTTTTCAGACTTAATTTAAAATCCAAAAAACACAAAATTAGTATGAAAACAAGCTGCATAATTTATTTTGAAAGTTTCATGTACATACATTACCTACCTGCAACTGAACTCAAACACAACTAAGTTTAATTCGTATGCTAATCCAATCGGACAAACACCAGCTATTACGTAGGTATATTCATCCATATTAATTTTTGCCACCTCGTAACAAAAAAATGTCGAAAACTTTTGGAGTCCGACTGTACCAGCGCACCTGGGTCGCCGGGGGCTCTTATTCAAATGCAAATCAAACGTTCCATTTTAAAAATCTACCATCTCGGCATTCCTTGCTTCCGGAATGACTTATGTCCATACGCTACCGATGGCATCCTGTAAACCCGATCAATTTTCATTCATAGCAAGCTTTCTTAAAACACAATTTCCCTTATAGCTGATTGGCACATACGTCAATTTGGGTTTGGATAAGGTTGTCGTTTGGGACCTTTTAGGGCAAATTTCGAGTGCCCAGGTGTGCTCCCGATCCGGTTAAGGGAAGCGGCCTTGTTAGGGATTCTCGTATAAAATGGTTTAATGGTTTGTTTTTAATTTTATTTTTACATTCACGACTCGGCGAAGTTAAACGTTGGCAATAATGAAATTTAATGTCTGTGTTTTATTGCTATTAATGATTACAATATTGATTTAGTTTTTAATCTCCTTTCATGTTTTTTGTCATTGGTAACCTACCTATTAGTAATCTTGTTGTAAGTTGTAGTGACGTTCAGGTGAGCTTTATTCTTACTACCTCTGGGGACAGCGTGTTTCTACTGCAATGTAGAGTTTCCTATTATCTTTTTTTATTGTTATTCTTAGATAGCCTAGCAGCTAGGCGGTCTGGCCACGTGATAGTAAGTGGTCGCCATCACCAATGAACATGAACGACTGCAGAGGGGTCACTAACGCGCTACCGGTTTTTACCTGCTTTTCTGTAACAGGCCTTATTAGAGATATTTCAATAGTTTCTAATTTTGCCATTATTTGGTTTTGTCACATTTCATAAACAAAATTAATATTGCCAAATTATTGAATTATTACACCTTATTAATACTGTAGAAAATACACATGTAGGTACTTACAATAAAGCCTCAGCCTAGATGACCATTATAAAAAAATAAACACTAACTCAAAAATTTAAAACACTTCATAAAAAAAACTGCATCATTTTAAAGCAGGCATATTATGTAAAATTCAATATTTAAATTAATTTACGTGAGCGTCATTACCCCAGCTTGTTCTATTGTTTGACTACTAATTGTTGTTGCCCCGCTCGGGTGAATGCACCATGTAACGTACACACGTCGCAATTGCAATGCAATTATTTTCCACGTCAAGCGTATATAATATAATAATATATTTTTTACTTCATACTATTATACCTACCACGATTAATACAAAAGCTATGACTGTACATAATATTATTTACACCTGTTAGAAGTCATAACGTGTATGGTGACATTGGACATGTGTCTTGTAAGTCATGTGACTTACATGTAAGTATTTTTGTTTGGGTATGTATTATTGCTTATTATGACTGAGTGTTCTCCATAAGGTTTTCAAAGAAGAGCATGTGAAGTCTTGGCCTGCCTTCTCATCTTAGAGAGGAGATCCGTGCATCGCGATGGGACAATTATTTTTATAACTAATTAATTAATTAATTATAATTAATTAATGATGATAATATAAGATGAAGATACAATATTTCATAAATTATGTGGAGTTCCCAGCTTGTAGCCAAGGTTGTAAAAGGTTACCAAAAGGGCGTTAAAGTTGATGCTCTGATTAATTATTTCACTTTCATTAACCTATGTAAATACTTCGCAGTGAATAACAAAGTTTAAATTTGAAAACCATAAGTTTTCTCTTTATTCGAACGTTCTGATTCTACTACCATTCGTCATTCCTTCAACTATAAATAACCTTCATTTTCGTGTTTAAAAAATTAACATCATTAAGATGTTCAGATCCCATTAGGATAAAAAAATAATCGATCATCGGACCTCACGCAGTAGGAGCAGACAGCGTGGCACCGTATGGTATCTATAGATACCATCTACACATTCCTCAGTTGGGTTATGTTGGATCCAATATTCGCCATGCCATAAGCTTGACCCAACATTCTAAACTTCACACAAATTAAAGATGTTAAAATTTAATAGTTTTCATATTTTGGGACAAATTTTTTAATTAATTTCTTTATTATTGTTTGGGTACTCGTCTTTGGAAGGAATAAGGAGGATATTGTAACCATTTATTAAAATAGATGAACTTTGTAATGTATATACCGATGCTTCACAATAAATTTGATTTTATTTAACAAAAATGATTACTGTCGACACTAAAATAAGTAGCCAAAAGGTTTTTAAAAGACCAACAATCCAACATATTTTCATTGAAATACAATTTCTTCATGACGCGTGATCAAAGAAGTACCTACCTACCAACTAAATCATAAAAATAGTAAACATCGATGGAAGTTTTTGATGGAAATATACCGATAAGTTGTTCTTTTTTCTTGTACAGTTACCGAGAGTTTAAACATTTATCTTCGGCCACGCAAATCACTGAAATCGAATAAGTCACCCATAAAAAACCAGCTCGGTATCCGTCTGGGCGACGGGACGCAACACAAAAGGCCCTCGTAGTTCGCCAATAATAATAGTTAATAGTTTTCCGAACATCTATAGAAATGTGATTTAGTGGACTCAAAAGTAAGGCAGTAAATCAAAGAGCTATCTCAGCCCGGAACGTACAATATTCGATATAATGACCACGAAGGACACGTGCTCTCTCATTACACGAGGTTATTCTACCGTTCCTGATTTAAAATAAATAAATTTTATTGCGCCATATGTCATAGGGGTTATAAAACTTTTCATAGTGGTTTGACGGGCAGGAGTCGGTTCACGTTCACGTCATTTTCGACTTGACGTTTACTGTCGATGGAACTTATGTTACAGTTAATGTGATTAGTGTTGCCATGCACTAGGCAGAACGGCAGTGTCGGACAGACCAAAGCAACCAATATGATGCAAATATTCTTCCTACGCGAAACCAAGGATTTATGATTGACTTTACTTCAAACTAAATATAACTACTATACAAATAAAGGTGTTCTAATGTATATATAAATACTATTAACCACCCACGTCGGATGGACAGACACACAAACGAGCTAGCCTGCAAATAAAGGAAGCCTGCAAAAACCTTCACGCGAATGAAAAGGAGAGCACTGCAAAATTTCCTGTCAACGTGGTTTATGTTAGATGGTTTCTATAAAAAAAACCATCTGAATACCAAAAAGACAAGTTGCAGATTTACAAGACTTATTAAAAAAATACTAATAGTAGCAGCTAGAAATAGTTAATAATGTACCTAAATGTCGCCGTGTGGCTATAAATTGTCACCTCAATGTTTTGCTGCCTTATACGTTCCGCCGTATTCAGGTTTCCTAG
>DWAV01001426.1:0-13618 GCA_018231305.1 Noctuana lactifera
GTTGCCTAATTACTTAATTAGTTTAGATCAGGGTTAGCACGTGTTAGATATTGAAAAATAATATGTTAATTTCATTTTGCGTTTTATAATGTCACTGTGACATATTAGTCGTACATAATATAATATTTTAGTTTAATTAATGTTCAGTAGGTTTTAAGTAACGAAAATTAAATTTGTTAGTAGTTTCAATAAAGTAGGTACCTACCTAACTTAAAGTGCTTAACGTGTAGTTACAACGTTTACTCATTTCAAAATGCACGGAAACTACAACACTTCACTGTCACAGAAAGTTGAGACAATCCAGCTTCTTGACACCACGGATCTAAAACTTAGTTCACTGACATTATGTAGGTACTCACAGTTAGAAAGTGTCTAATAAAACACAACAAAGTATTTTACGTCAGAGGGCATATTTATCGGACACACTTATACATACGTACGGAACGCACACAGGGAATGCACACAGGGAACGCACACAGGGAACGCACACAGAGAACACACACAGGGAACACACACAGGGAACACAGCGGGACTCAGCTCTCATGGAGACAATGTAAGATTAGACTAGAAAGAGACAGATATACTGAACAAAAATAGTATTTTTGTATCACCAACAAGAATAATAAATCAGTGCATGTTTAATATTCCGCTGTTCAAACACAGACTTTACTCCTACAACCCGACCTGTTGCAGCCAGTCGTAGCCACTAAATCACTGCTGCAGTTACAAGTGATTTACAATCCTAGAATACGTTTGAATACGTTGTTTCCTATACAAGGATACAAATGGGTGTGCTAGTCAGGCATTCCTCCTCCAACAATACTTTATTTTTGTCTACCCTAATTTCAGATAATAATTTCTTATCTGTCTCCGCTGTGCGTCCGTCCGTCGGTCTCTCTGACAGAATATTATAAAAGGCTGTTTTGGAATTAAGGAGCTCTTACCTTTTTTGCACTACCGTATGTAAAAGTTAGTTACAATAAGTAGGTATGGAAATTATTGCAACAAATTAGTAGAAAGAAATTTAAATTAATTATTTAAACTTTTTGTATATTAGTTTGTAATTTTGTTGTAAATAGGTACGTCGTTAATAAATATTTACGCAAACTGCCGGCACTTTTTATTTGATGGCCTGCTACTGAGATTAGGTATCTCCCCACTACCAAGGAGGGCCTGTAGCATACTCCACCACGCTGCTACAATGCAGATTGGCGGAGATACGGGCCAACTCAAATCACCAACTAGGTTTAGTAAGTTATACGAGTATATCGATAGCATCAGGGCCCGACGGCACAACGTGCCCTCCGAATTACGGAAGCGAGATTAACTTTTGAGATCCCTTCCGATCCACACTTCAATCTTAACACATTGCTAAAGAGCATGAATAACATTTACAGATCTGATATGCAATGCATCTTATTCCCAATTGATACTCAATCGTGTTCATAGTTGGGTGTCTCAATTACTTACAACTGCTTCCAACAGATACGATCGAGTTCAACTGAAACTTCCAAGAAGTTCCAAGCCTTCCAAACTTGTGAACCCGTTAACGGGATAACGGTCATATCTGAAGCCTGTAACAGATTGAGTTTGATGTAAATATTATATTTGAAGTATTTGAAAAAATTTCAAAATCGTAGTGCAGAATTATTATTTTTTTCAGACATATTTTGTCAGAAAAGATAAGAAAAAATATTCTGCTTGCTTAATACTTTAATTAGTTTGCTTTAACACTTTAATTAGACAATATATCAAATAGATAGACCAAATAATTTACTTTCTAGTTAATTGTATCAAATAAATTGTTAGAATTAACGAATAAATTGTTAGAATTTTAACTAACGGCTTACTTAGGAAAATACATTATTGCTTTAGTTAAACTATCAGGCGTTTCAGTTTACGTGCAATGTTATGACGGAAAAATATTGAAATGGATGTATTTAAATAATAATTTAAGCGATTAATAGATAAAATTTATAGCACACCATAAATTTATTTTCTATCCAATTTCTTTGTCTAAAATTATCCAATTACCCTTTTAAAAGGTAGATAAATATAAAAATAGCAAAGCGCTAGAATCGCACTAACAGTAAATAGTTTCATGTAGGTATAGCAAGAAGTAGAATACTAATTAAAGATCAGTGTTTAACTTGACTCGCTTGTAAGTTGTGTCTACGCTATTCCCCCTCTCCCTTTGCAGTGTAGTGTAGATTGGTGCGATGTATTTACTCAAAGGATTTCCGAGAAGGTAACATTTCAATACACTTCAAACATTAACATTTCTGTATACATACAAGTAAGGTCTCTGTCTTCCTTCTTCTGTCTTCCTTCACCAGGAGAACACCGAAGAAATAATACTATTTGTAAAAAGTACTTATATAATATATTGTTTTAAGTTTTATAGAATTATTTATTTACCTATATTACCTACTTATTAAGATTACTCAATTTATGATTTAAAAAATAAAACAGCTGGATAGTTCAATTCCATTTGTATTTATTTTATTCAGTTATCAAATAATCTCTTTTAAAATATAATGGATACGGATTATATAATAATGATTACAATAGATAGGGTTATGCTCTAGATGGGTATAATATTTACAATTAAAAATGCTAATCATTAACAACTTACATTAATGTGATATGTGAATATAAATTAAAAAATTTACAAACATAATATTATTGACATGTAGTAGTAACACATGTTTAATTTAATAACTTACGTATTTACATTTTACAAATGGTACAATATACTTTATGTTAAATGTACCAAGAGAGTTTTCTATATTTATTTATTATTTAAGTAAATTTTAAAATTCACTGATTTATAAAACTTTCAAACAAATTTAACCACAAAAAAGGAACAATACCTCATCAAATAATTTAAACACAATAATACAGTTCGTACATAAATATTAACAGTAATGTTTTGACATTATGAATTTTTACTAAAACATTAATTATAACAATTTTAATCGTACCTGTATAATTACAATCTTTTAGTAGGTACCTCGGTTTACGATTAAACCGTTTTGTAATACAATTTATATTTTATGAAATTAAAATCTTTTAATAATTTTCCATTTTAAAAGCTTCATTTTTTAATACTTTTACCGAAATATCGTTCAAACGTACAATAACGATAAATTTTTAATAATTAACTAATTAGACCTACACAAAGTTGGCGTGAAAAATAATTAAATAACTGACTTAGGTAATTTGCTGACAATCAAATCAAAAACATTTACTTGCACAAATTTGTTTGTTAAACAAGATGACTTTTAAAATAGCCCCTATTTAAATAAATACATAATATCCGAGCATTAAGTAAATAAATGTATTTAAATTACGTATTTTATCAACCTACTTCTTCACATTGTATGATAAGAGTAAAATCGGTAAAATATATTTTGAAATTTTTTGGCAAATGAATACGTCGGGCCGAGTTGAAATACACATTAATATGCAAATGGGCGGCCTTTGCTTCTAGTGAATGAATATTATAATGCACCCTACAACGCTTTAGCATTTCAAAACTGCAATTTAATCTAGCTGTTTAGTTCTCGAAAAACTTTTTGTGGTAAAGTGCATTGGAGCGTCATGGTATGTACAGTATGCTTTTGGCCTCTTCAAGTACTGTAATCCGTAACAATTTATAACCTTAAAGCATTTAAACGTCGACATCTTAAAGCCCTTTGACTAATATCTGACTATGCCTTTGTGAATTCAACTTTGAACTAAACTAAGTGTCAAACTGTTCAACTTTCGTGAGCCTGTAGAAATAAATCAGAACTTAATACCATCTGTCCGTATAAACTTTAATATCTTAATTGAGATTGAATTTGAAAGTTACCTACCTATTCTAATATATATATATAGGCAAATATCGTGGAGCTTGAAATATTACTTATAATATCTAACAACGTAGTTAATAAAAAAAAGACAAGTAAGATTTTATAAATACTCATTTTAAATTTCTATCCCCCCTCCCCCTCTCCCTGGATTTATTATGTTTCTACATATTGTTGTCGGCACAGTATTTTTCTTCTTACATCAGCAAAATTAAAATTCATTAAATTTACAATTGATTTTTTTGTCTACTATTTCCAGAAGGCCCGATAGCACGTTATTAAGTCCAGTTCAAAATTAACCTAACACGAAATTAAAATACCTTCGCCGTATAAATTTCCCAGAAGTAAGCAGAGCAACATTAGTTAAAACTGCAGCCAGCACGAGAAGACAATGCCCCAAAGTTTATTATAGTCACGCCTGTTCTGGTAATTTATTTGTCTTCCTACTTAGCGATATAAATTGTACTGAAAATTCCATCATAAATATATTATTATGCTTATAGATGTTGTAGGTTTGATTTTGCGTCCTTCCGGAATATATCTTTGGATCAGAAGAGGATGGCATTTAAATTCAGTAATAGTCTATCTATATCTGACCGAATAAACTAATTATGTGAATTTAAATATCGTTTACTATCCTTAAATATTTCATAAGATTTCAAAGTGTTCATTAATTAACTATTTTTTTTAATTTGCACGTAGGACCTACAAAGAAATACTGACACAACACAAAAACAGTTTATGGCCTCAGTATGTCATTGTACCAAATACATTATAGGTATAGTAGATACACTAAACAATAAAGTAACAAAATGTTGCAAATGGATAGAAGATCTCAGAAAAGTTATACTTTCAATTTTTTATTGTTTGTACGTGTCGAGCCAAGGAAAACTCGGAGCGAAAATAGATAGTTGCGAATAATGTGACACAATTTCCTAGTTCCCAGATATTTCTCTAATTTTATTATAAAAAATTAATTTTTATCAACAAATTTAATATAAAATGTATATTAAATATGTATGTTTTACTATATTAAATTAATAAGCAAATGAAATTACGCTACACATATTATTATAAACAATATTCACATAATTTAAATAAAAGTCCTAACTCTATCACAGGATGTTCTCTGAGCTTTATAAAAAGTTTAACAAAATAAGAAGTTAAGATATTTCATTTTTATTAATTAAAATTATGTATCTTTTGTTTTCATATAATTAAACATATAAGATTAAGATTTCATATAAGATTAAACATAATAAATTAATATGAATTATTATAATAATAGGTATTATATATTATGTAGGTAATACTACAATTTCATATAACGTAGTAGGGATTTTTTCAGATATCATACCTACATAAATTACTTACATTAGCTACAAATATCAACGGCCAAAATCTTTGATTAGTTTCCATAATCTTTTCTTATTATTGAACTTCGTAAATTCTTGAGCAAAATCAATCACTTATATAGAAATAATATTCATAATTAATAATTTTCAATTTTTATTGTTTAATAAAAATCCCCTAATATTTCTGTATTGTTGTATAACTTAGGTCAAATTAAACATGAAAAATAATTAACAAAAACATTTTTATAAATTGTTTTTCATGAAGACCCATGTGGTGAAGTGGTTAACACACCGGTGCGCCATTCAAAGGACTTCAATTCCCAGCGGGTCTTCTAGATTAAAGGGTGAATTTAGGTTTTTAAACTCGGTTTGAGTGTTTTTGTAATTGTTTTTGTGAGAGTCTATGGCACCCCCGATATAGGGAATCCTAGTTGGAGCTATGAGTTTGAAGCGTTATTTATGTTCAATTTTACAAGTCGCAAAGTAAAGTACTGAGTAGCAGAGAACACAAGAAACTTCCATTTAATGTAACTGAAGAACGTATTGATTGCCAGGAGCTTCTATTTAACCTTCTATTTAAGCTTCTACGAGTATGTAACCTTTGAAAGAAATTAGCGTCAAGTTTGATTTCAAATCTTAGGTAGGTACCTATACCTATTAACGAAGCAGTTATGCGAATAAAATATACAAGTTTTATAGTTGCGAACATGGCTTTCTTTTATGAAAATTTGAAACAACTTTATTAGAAAGACAACTAACTAAACTAAAGAACAAACTAAAGAACTCAAGTATACGAAAATAAAATTAATGTTATCTACACATAAATTCTACACTAGACTCGCCTAACAGTCTTGATCCAAAGTATTTATCCGTTGTACAAATAAAAACAACAGTAAATAGCTTAGGGTGGATAACATAAACAAAACAATTACCCTAAAAACGAACCCCACTGTCGGCTTAGCCGGCAGGGTCTCACGATTAGATTATCACTTCTAAATTAGTTTAACATTTAACCAAGGAACTGAAACGTTCTAATATTCCTACATATTTACACTTCAATGGACGTTGTATCAACGTGACTTGCAACAGAACAAATAACTAAGTCGATAGGTATAAAGACTATTTACCTATTTATGTCCCTATAGCTCGGGCCAGTTTTAGTCAGACTTCTTAGGAAATAAATGTATGAGTGTTATCTTAAGAAGTATTCCGAAATGCATCACTAACTTCCTTCTTAACTATTTATTATTTACATACGAGTATATTATTATTAACTAAGACACTTGCTGTATTATGAAAGAAAGACCTAACGAGGAAAACTGTAAGCCTGAGAGATCTTCATAAAGTTCTTAAAACGTGTTTGAAGTCCACCAAACTGCACTTGTAGCGTAGTGGACTATAACCTGAAACCGTTTCTTCTACGAGCACATCAGTGTCCATTAATCACGGCACTTAAGGATTATTGATGATGACTGATTGATGAGTCATGGAAGAGTACCTGCTCTTGCAAAAAAACTTCTTGCTCGCTCGCTTGAACTTCTCACTGCCGTATTATATATCCAAATTCAGTATATCCATTTACCTACATAAATATGCATAGTATATAATTTACGTAGGGACGACATAATGTAATATAGGTGGAATCGCTGCAGCTAAAATGGTGAGGGTAGAAACAATTATGCTGCGATCGGTGCGCGTTGCCGCGCCATACAAACCGCATTCTGACCCACGATATTCCAAGCAAAAGTTCTGTAAAAAAAATTATATATCTTGAAATTAGTTTTTAAACATATTCATTTTTTCAGATTTGCCTCGAGACTTCCTTTTTTTTCCCGGGACAGACTTATTTATAGCTATGATGATAAAAAGACATCAGTTTGGTACATTTTTGAAAAATCGTACATAATGATAAAATTTGTTCTTATATTACAATTCCATCACCACAATATCCGTTAGACGTAATAATACCTTCACGTATATAAATATGGATGCCGGCTCTAAGCAACTTAATCTGCCTGAACTCTTAAGGTTAGCTGTACGTGTACAACTAAATTACGACATGCCACTGCTTTTACTCATAAATCTTTAACGAAAAATGCTCTGTTCTTCACGTTAAACCGCCGTTTCATGACATGTAAACAAGCTAACAAAAGTATCTTAAACGCAAACAATGCTAAACCGTATTCTATTATCTGTTGTTCGCAACAAAGCAACCTTTTTATGGTTTATGTTCAGTTAAACGCTGGTATAAGCAGAAAACGGCCACGGGTCATTCAACCACTCCAAATATTATGCACAATACAAGAAAATTCTTATTTTATACTGTGAAGGAAGTGGGAGAAATGGCTTCAGAATACATTTCTTGTTACTGAAAGTCAAGATGGTTGTGAATAGAACTGTAAAAGTTTCTTAATATCCAAAATGTATTTGTAAGCTACTCTATTACCTTCGGTTCCATATAAGCGATTTGTGTACCTTTTAGCTGACTTCCAATAGAATAAGAAGTACCATATACCAAGTGCAATATTTTTATGCAGAACACATGTCATGTCATAAATTATTATTAAATCATTAGAGCAGTTTGAATAAAAATAAAGTAATTATTGTATTGCGTAGATTAATTAACACCCGGCCATTATGACCATGCGTATGCTACATCTTTCCTATTATACTAAACATGCTTCCATCTAGACAATTATGAGTAGGCACACCTTCAATAAGAAAGACAGTAGAACTGAAAATTAAAGTATTTTTACCTTAATTATATTAGACGCCATCTTCTTCAGGAATTGGCTGGTGAATAGTGCGGCCTCCTCCCCGCAAGACCTCTGCACCGTTATCTCCGAACATAGCAGATACTCTTGAAATGAGCTGCAACAATTTTTATTATATTACGAACTGGACACGCATATTATACTGCGTCTGAAATGTCTATACCGCACTTATGACAAACCATGTGATAAGTATGATTCAGGTTTCAAAACAACTTTGTATAAAACGCCTTTAAATATTTTGTAATGACTTCCTCATGTGATTATGATCGAGTCATTAGGTGGTCATAAAGCTACTAGACAATCAAAGTTCTAATAAAGTAAAATATTGAAGAAGAATTAGAGAAAAAAAGACAAAAGAGTTTTATGTTAATTTTTACCGACTCCCGCTCTACGCTGATAAAAGCGTTGCTAGTGACATAATAAATGGGCGACGTAGATGGGCGACCATTTTTACACGCAATCATTTGCGCTCATATTTCCCCGTTCGCACTGTTCGCAATGCGCTTCGGTACGCAGTTTTTTCACAGAGAACACTATTGTTTTTATTTATCTTTCCATTGTGCCAGCGCAGCCATGTATAAGTCCTGTGATAGTGGCTGAATATTTATAATAGACAAAACTGACAACTGGCTTAAATTTACAATTTTTATTGTTAAGAGAAAGGCGCTTTAATCCTCACAAAAAGCAAATAACGGAGTTTATTAAAATATTTTATATTTTGTTTCGTTTCTGCTTTTATGCTTTTGGGCATATTTTTCCGAACATGTATCATTTAAGTGCTAGAAGGGATTATGATAAATCGCAATTTAGTAGATAGATATTTTAAATTTAAGGAGGTACAAAGAGAAACATAATTATAATGTTACTGTTGAAATAAAGAAACACGTAAAACAAAAATTGTGAAAAAACTTAAATTTTTTAAAAATAAAATATGTTCCTCAAACTTGGGAATACACCAACTTTTCGTAGCAATTGATTAAATTAAAGTATATGGAGCGGATAACAGAGTCATTAACACGAAGAAGAAATTCTTAAGTGCGCCCTTAAATCCGATAGTATTCAAGCTGAATCTTAAATAGGATTTAATGTCGGAAAAGCGGTCGCGAAAAAAAGTGAAGAAAACCAGAGAGGCACGTACCTAAATACTTTCCAACTGCGACGAAATCGCTGAAATTTATGTAAAACCGATAAAAGGATACGCCAATTAATTAGCATACCGAGCCTCGGTAAATAAAGACTAAAGGTTTTAACGTTTAAAGATTTTGTACCACGAATTGTTTGAGTTGTTTACTGTCATTACTAACTACAGTTTTGGTTCAGTTTATTCATTCATATAAAAATATTCTAACTACGTGATATATTCTTAACTTGTTGCTTTAATAATCTAGCTTTTTTAACCCACGACGCAAAAAAAGAATAATAAGTATTATTAAACATTTAAGTTACTTTGTCGGTGATTTTAATTTTTCTTTTATTTCGATATTTTACATTTGAACATACCTACCTAATACGTACATACATAATTCGAAACACATCATAATAACTAATACCAAAGACACAATTACGTGAGAGGTAACTCTCACTCGTTATTAATTTCTACTCTCTCAGAAAATTGACAGAAGGAAAATCTATCAGAAGGAAGCGAATATTCATCATTTTAAAGATTGATGAGCAAAATTAATATCGGCGAAATGATGCCTCAGACAAGTAATTAGTTGAGAAGAAACTCGTTCCGATTGGTTGAATATTTTATTAACGAGGACTATTCAATATTCAAGGCTCCTTAGAATGTCTTATTGGGGCTGCTTCAAATAAGTCCTTTTCCTTGACAGTTTAATTTGTGGAACTCATTACGGATGACGTCCCTCGTTAAAACTCTGAGGACTGATATGGCTTGCCAATCATGTCTCTGTCGTTCAGCGTTTATTGAACATTATTGATTTATTGATTTTATAAGCTTTTTTTATCGTACTCGTAAGTGAGTAGCAAAGTGTCCGTCCTGATTGCCCACTAAACCGTGTCTCCACCAATTTTGTGAAGTGGAAGAAGCGTGGTGCAACATGCTACAAACCTTTCCCAGTTGTGACAAGAAATCCGTGTCTAGCATTGGGCCATAAAAAGGTTTCAGGCCGATTTTTAACTAAAACATCTTAGGCAATTTAAAGCTAATTTCCTTTTATGACTCAATTAAAATACTACTCCTGATGTTAGTATTGTGACTTAAGTCTTCTTTACTAAACGGATTAAATGGAGCTTTACTAATAAAATGAGTACTCACCAGCAAACAGTCCTTAAATAATCCTCATGAGTAGTCATGGGGTCTGCATGTTGGGTCTGGTACTGATCCTGCTTCTGATGATTGCTCAAAGCAGTTAACGTCACTTCGTAGTTCCTGCTGCACGTCTCGTACTCTGGTCTGACATTCTTAACGCAGTCCGCATGCCTCAGATACTCGTCCTGGTACGGGCCTCTGGTACACAACTCCTGTACCACCTCCGTAATACCAGCGTATATCGTTCTGAACATCAACTGCTCCTTTTTCTCCATACAAACTTCGGTGTAGTTGTCGATGCATTTTATTCCGGCACGCAGTTCCCTGCAACAATGTTGGTTTGTGTAACCATTAGCAACCGCCATGTTCGCGATAATCCCGCATAACCCGTGGGACCGCGAGTTGAGAGATAAAAACCGCTGAATATTATTCGACACGTTGTTTACTTTAATATTTATGTAAAACGCATTTAATTATTCCGTACTCATTATAGCGTTGCTTTGTTTATTTACGACTGTAAAATGTACTATAAAAAACATCTCTTGCAACCAATTTTTTACAGTTCAGGTGGCACAAATTTAGGTGGACTATTGTCCAAGTCCTAAGTGCAGACTGACTTATTTCTTTTACAAACCTACTCGTAGAACTAATAGGAGTAGGTAAGTATAATAACTTATAAGTAGCGCTTGAATTTGGCCCTTCTAATATTAAGCCGCGTCGGCACGACAATTTTAGCTTAATATGGAATTTTACAGAAACATAGATGGCAAAGAAATTTCAGTGCATAATTCCTAGACAAAATATAAAATTAAGAAATCTATAAGTTTCAACAATAAAATACGCAACGTAATCCAACTATATTTCGAACAAACGTCAAAGATCAAAGTGCTTCGTTTTCACACTCAACTCCCCAATCAGTGAGTGAAGTTAGTCGGCCAACTAGCTCCAAATTGCTATTTGCCGCAAACAAGAACGCTAAATTAAGATGAGGCAGCGTGCGTGCCGTTTCTACGGAAGTTGCTCGCACACTGACATCCGGCAACCAGCAACTGATGTAGCAGTCAAAGATTTCGCTAACTTGTTAGTTACAGAACAACTAGGTTTACCTTTGAGATGTTTTGCGAAACAATAATTATGTTATCCATAAACAAGCTGAACGTGTAACTTGCAGAGTAGGTATTTCAAATTCGAACTAAGATTTACGTACCTACTTATGCGGATGCAAAAAAGAAGCAGTTATATGCGTTGTAATTATTTAGTAATGGTAATAAGTTAATAAGTATTCTAAGTAATTCTAAAGCAAATACTTTTTCTTGATATAATAATAAGTTTGAAGATAAAAAGAAGACACGAAGATCAAATCAGATCACTTCTCAGTAACACTAATGTCAATATTACTTTCAACAAGTCCAGAAAATATTATACGAAGAAATAAATGTACTAAGTTGTATTGCAATTTAATACTTGGGATAGATTATTATTATTAACATCGGCAAATGCCATATGATGCCAGTGGCAAATCAACTTTAATATTACTTGTTAAATACAATCTTGTAAGTCGCAAGTGTCGTTAATTGGCACACAGCCAGTTCCCCGAACTAATAGTGTTGCCAGATACGAAGTCACAAATTAAAAGGCGTAGAACAATAAAAATAAACGAGCCTATATATTTCGCTATAATATTGCCGTGGAGTACGGGGGAGCTTTTCCGCGGAACAATTTATAGGCATTGCAAGATTTTTTTGAAACTTCTGTGATATTATATTGGCAGTCAGTCATAAATGAACTTTATAAAACTATCGGGCAAATAAACCCATTCCGAGAACTCGTGTATCTCATTAGTCAATGTATATGGCATGTGTCTCATTGGTCAATTTAAGTGTCACGTGACAGCTGGCTGACGTAACTGACGTAAACAAAATGTCAAAAGAAGTTCTCATGGTCACCTCGGCTTGGCAAACACGTAAATGTTTCGATTTATAAAAAAACTGCTTTGATTGTAAAATAATTCCGTACATACATTAATATGCCTTTCGCTATCTGTCTCACTGAAATGATTGAAATCCTTATTATCTTGTATAGGTAATACAAGGGATCATAAGAACCATGATTAATGAATCAACAAAGCAACAGGAACAATATTTGCGTGAATCCAAAAATCTTATTACTTATTTAATTATGATTAATGATACTAATATTTAGGTATAACATTATTCAAACTGTTTATGACTTTGTTTATCTACAAGAATAAAATATCAGTTACTATGGCGTTTTGCAAAGAATGTTACAGTAACTTAATCAGATCCTTTAGATCCAATTCCGCATTCCTTAAAAGTTAAATTATAATAAGCAAATAATTACATAACTAATAACAACATATAGGAAATTCCACACAAATCTCGCAATGTATAACCTACCTGACAACTATAGCAATAAGCCTATTTGATTTCGATGTTCAGGAAGCTAGTTTAACATTTCCTCTTTTCTAGAACAAGTTGTTTAATCCATTTTCTTGGCACGCGATCCCGATCCTAACGACGTGTTACAATGTCTTACATTTTATTATATTTTCTGTATTTAAAAAAAAATCTGATTTGCATGTAAGTATTTAATATTGTAAGTATTCAATGACAACCCTATCTATAGATACGAGAATTGGTACAGATTTTGATAATTTATTTTGGAGTCTGTGCCATTTTTCCTTGAGCTCCAAAATAAATTGTCAAAGTCTGTATCAATTTATCACGTGTTAGCTTGAAGTCGATTTACATTTTTAATTCAAATTATTTTTTTTCACTCCACTCCACTTACTTTTAGTTTTATACCAAGATTAAGATCGGAGATGTTCATAGATTGCAGCGATCTCTCAACATTAGATAGCCTACCCGTTCGTTTGATACTTAAACTCTTTGGAAAAAATAGATATAAAGAAAATACTTACACACAACTCTTATTCAACTCTTCCCGGGTAAGAGCAAACGAGATCTCCGGGGAGCTAAGCACGGGGAGAGCCATCGAGCATCGTTGGAGCAAATCTTCATCCTTATTGCAGTTCTTTTTTAGTGCAACTGTGGACAAGGTAAATATTATTGCTTTTAAAAAAATATTTCACAGCACACCCTTTAAGATTTTTTTACTTGTATCGTCAGATAACAGTCGTTGGGCCTGGTCGGAGGCCCTTTGGGCGGTTTGACGGCGTCCGACGCGGGTTGGCCGCTAACCCGTATCTCCACCAATCCTCAATGGAGCAGCGTGGTGGAGTATGCTCCAGGCCTTCCCCGGTTGTGGGGAAAGACCCATGCCCAGCAGTGGGACGTAAAACGGGTTGACGGCAGGCAAACATCTAAGTCAAATGATGGGTCG
>DWAV01001427.1:0-13617 GCA_018231305.1 Noctuana lactifera
GATAGATTTGCTTTGATTAATACACCTTTACACGGATATGATATCACTAGCAAACACAGGTATAAACAAACCTTAGTTCTTTAAAAAATTTATGGATTTTGCTTACGTAAAATATGAATAGGTAGGTACTCTCTAAATTATGTCAATGACTAACATTATTCGAAACGCATAAATTATATTCTTAGCAGTATCTTATAAAAGTAATGGAATTTTCCTAAGTTTTGTTAGGTGATAAAGATATGTGTAGTATTTGATAGTACAGCGTTGGATGCACCTAGCCGACTAAATGTCACTCGGTGAGCCCGCTGCCGCTTTTAGTCGCTCCAAAATAGACCGCCCGCGTTCATCAACCCCTCACATTCGTCATTGCTCCTCGTCTGCTCAACTGACCTTTACATCGGCGCGCCTCTTAGTTAACACTCATTAAACAATCAATCGCGACCAGTAATGGACTCCACCCACTGCGGAATTCTCACGCGCCGCAACTCTATTTAAGTTCCCCCATTCTCGGAGGCGCATTATTTTTCGTATTCTAAACTTATACTCATAAGTCAACTCACATTTCGACTAAGACGATTATCCTATAATTTGACGCTGTCAAATCGAATCCGAATTTAATTGAGTGTTCGTTACAAAAGCAAAACCCGACCGCAGCGATACAACTGCAATTTCGACCCGTCATAATGACGGCGCAGCAAAAACTTTTGACACCTTCGATACAAAAAAATAACAATCGATTATTTAATCTGGATCCGACCGAATCGGTCTCAATAAATATATTCGCGGTCCGTAACGAGCTCGATCGCCTTGTTTGTACAGATCCCGAGCGAAGTGCGAAGTCAAAGGTCCCATAATTGTCGCTGAAGCGGTGAACTCCAGACGCCCGTGAAACTGTTCGCTGAATGTTTGTAAACAACTTCGTAAACTTTACACTTTTTACGTAGTCTCAACCAGCTGGGTTTTATTACGCAATCGCTGTTTTATTGCGCCTAGCTCGCTAACTAGAATGCGGGGGGCTCGATTCGTTGACGCCTTGCACGTTTTTCGCTTATTTATCGAGCGGCCACGTAATCATTACGAATCGAACGGGTTGATTTTATCGACGACCACGTGACGCGCCGGTCAGTGCGGTCGCGAAAAGATTGGACATCGACATTTCTACCAGTGCTGTTATTTCTAGCTTCGTCACAGGCGCCAACTTTAGATTAGACAGGGCTCATCTGCATTCAGGAGCGCTATTTGTGGAACTTAACAACGCAATCCTCCATTCAGGTCCTGAGGGACAGCATTCATTGGGTGTAAGAGATTAGTGTTATTTGGAATGTGTTCTTGTTTCTAAGCAAAGGTACGAAAAGTTTATTATTTATTTAAACCGGAACATTATTGGTAGTAAATGCTGGGGTCGGATTTCACAGCACGACGCGCTCAAACTCAGGCAGCTCAGAGCGTCTGGGCGAGATTTGAGACACGCATATTTTTAGGTCACATCATTGTGCTCTTTTGTGTGTGCTAACTAGGGGAGCATGAGACGTAAAAATGTTCAGAAGCTTTTTAATGTTTTGTTCACAGTTCATCTTACGTGCTCCGGTTAAAATATTCGTTACAAAAGGACGATGAATAAATAATTTTTTTGTGCATATGACACAATGAAAATTATTGTCTTCAGTGTAGGTACAATACCTAATTTCCACATAATTGCTCGTAAAAAATAACACGTGACACGTAATGAATGAAGTGAAATCCCGTTACTCGTAATGTAAATTATAAAAATTCACTAATTGTGTTGCAAAAAAAAAGCAAATTTACTTTGGATTTGATAACACTCCTTTGAAGTCGGTTAAAAATATGTAAGTAAATGTGTATTATATTAATGGTAGTAGCAACTAAAGTGTAAATAATAATTAACTTTATAAAGGGTAAAGAACTAATAAAGTGTGTAAGTACCTAACTGTACTTAAGGGACTTCAAGACTCTGCTTAAACCTTGCATGAAATGAAGTATTTCGGCAGCGGCCGCATATTTGAATTTCTAGACTAATTTCACGCTTGAAAAGCTTATCTAGTTTATACAACTATGCTTTATTATTAGAATAGAAAATTTAATCAACGACAGAAAACTCAATTGCACTTATTAATTTGCATAATGATTTTGTTGTAAAAACAGTGTCTGCCTCTATTAGCAGATAGGTACTGTTATGAATTTCATTTCTTTAGTTTACGAGGAGCTAACCAAGAGATCAAAAAAGCTTGCAACTCGCTTTCACGGCTATATTCGTCGTGATCTATTATTATATATTATATTATTTCTTATCAAAATTTTGAGCTATACGACGTTTCTCGTAAAACAAACATTTTGTTTAGGTGTAATTTTCAAATAAAAAAAACTACCAGGGTGTCATAGCTTACTGGACAGTTGTATCAACATCACACAAGATGCGTGTCGTATACACATATTATGTGTGCCATCCCGCCACACGTGGTACAACGTCCCCCACGTTAATTACGCTATTTATTAACGTTTTTTATTATTTATTGAGAAGAATAAGATTTGCTTTAAGTATAGGTTACGTTTATAAAAGTAAATAAGTTTAAAACAAAATGTGTCAGGGCTTTGGCGCTAAACAAATATATTATTATGACTGACTTCTATCGTAACCAAGTTGAGGAAAAAATATTTCTTTGTAATAGAAACGAAAGGACGTTGCTGCCTCATGACCCACAACAGGGAGTCAATAAAATAAGTAATTCCATTTTGCTTCTACTATTTAAGGTCCCTTAGAAGCCAGGCTTGACCTAGCCGGGCTAATACACAGATTTGGTCTGAAAATATGATACCTGTTACAGGTATGTTTTGTTCGAGTATATTCCATTCATACACATCTTGAGGTCAACTTTTGAGTTCATTAATTGATAATGAAACACTAGCCCTGATTATTTTACGGATTTACTCGTAGAAAGTAGACTCTAACAAATAACTATCGATACGTTCTGCGTCTTTTGTTTGCAGAATAAGTGAATAAATTACTTGTAATTCTTAATTGATAACTGTATGACGGCAGTGATAGATATTGCTGCTTATTTCAAATAATTTGTTATCGATAGATAGCAGTCGTTAAAACTACAACATCCGACACGGGTTGGCCACTAACCCGTATCTCCACCAATCCGCATCGGTGCAGTGTGGCGGAGGATGCTCCAGGCCTTCCTCGGCTGTGGGGAGAGACCCGTGTCGTAAGACATAAAAAGGGTTGAAGGCACTACTGTCTGCTTATTTCAAAGAAATGGCTAACAAAACTCAATTTTTGTGTTCGTCTCATCTTCGAACAAACATTGTTCATACAACAGTCGCAATTATTGTAAATAAAGGGGTGGGTCCGACAATGAACGCGACGAGACGACTCCGAAGTTTACACAATGAGAATCGCGTCACCTCCCTAAACCTTGTGCACAATGTTAGCTATAAGACACACGATGTAATTCGCTGCATGTTTACTAAATTTATGCTTCACATTTATGTGCCAGAAGAACACACGAAAGACTCAGACCGACTGAAAGACAAAAGAACATCGGCAAATATTACAAATTACAATATATCATTTTATTAAGATTTTGCTATACTGAGATCGAACGCACTCTGTAGCCGACAGACCAGCATAGTAAATGAAGGTAGTTGAAATTAGACAACATTTATCAATGTTTTAACTTTTAACCAATGTAAAAAAAGGAGCAAGTTATAATGTTTGACTTTTTTTTAGCCTATAAAATATTTCCGTATTTGCAAAATCAGTGCGATATGGATCATGTTGTGTACAAAAAAAATATTATGATTAAAAATATAAGTAGGTTCCTATAGATATAAATTTCAGTACGTATCTTTCAGTGTACAACTACCTTAACATCACTTTATTTAAAATGCCATATTTCAAACACGTCGGCAAAGTTTACGAACTGCAATATGCCGGAACCTTACAAACTGAGCGAAGACTGCATACAGCCTGCAGCTTGCAGGCTTGCAGTGTGCACTCAAATATTAAAATATTAATTCTTTGCTTCATAATAATGTGTTCCGGTCAGATATTAATGCTGCAAGCTGCGAACGAGGTCATATGGCGGTAGGACTTATTGTTTTTAACAAGGTTAAATGTTGATATTAAGAGAGTTGTGTTTGAAAGAGAGAAAGATTAAAGAGAAAGATTATATATGATTCGCAAGTCTTAGAGACTAGGGTCCTAAATTCAATTTCGAGAAATTAATAACCCTCATACTTACAGCCTTACACTAGGATTCCCTGTCTAATGTCGTCGTTTATCATGCCATTAAATTCACGACACAAGGAAAACATAAGAATGTAGGAGTAAAATGATATTTTCTTAAAGAACATTACCAAAACTCCTCCCTTTAACGCTCTTGTATACCCGATCCTTGAATTAAAATGATAGGTATCAAGGGTACATTACGTTAAAGCAAGGTGTTGAACTTGTAACGTACCTACGCATTGCGCGTGCGCCGGTCGCGGAGGTCATTGTCGAAACTTCAAGGCCGAGATGCCTGTCAGCCTAGATACCCTTGAGGCGCACACATTTTGGCGGCCAATTGTGCCAACTTACTACAAATTGCAAAACTTTAAAATTAAATATTACACAGACGAAGGAACCTACATTTTCATTATGTATTAACAATGATGCCGCCCAATTTATATTAAGGTATATACCTACTAAGGTGAATACGAATGAAGTTTAATAAAGTTATAGATTCGTTGCTATGCTTCTCCTGATGAAAAAATACAGGGTGGCGGCTCTATTTGAAAATAAAAAATGATATACCTATTTTAGACTCAGTTATTTCTTGATCCTTCATCTTCATAAAATACCAGGGTTCATTTTGTATAAATAATCCTATTTGATAGATGTCTAGTTAAGGTGGCAACAGACTAGTAACGGACTGAACAAACACGTACTTATACCCGACATTCAATGACATTTCTATCCCTACTCTATGCGGTGTTAGTTACGTGCTTTATACGGCACTGGGGTTCAACTCTCAAACATTCGTTATTTCGTCTCACTCACGGTCATCTAAAATTTAGTTTATGGAGTTATTGAATATACCTTTTACGATGGCACTTTACATATTTCAAGTGAACACACACGAGCTTTTGAATACGCAGTTTTCGTTTATTTACATAATCGTCTATTAACGTCCCCTACTTTAAGGTAGCAACTGACAAATTATAGGGCTGGACACAAAGAGCTTCAAGTCTGTGTGTCCAATGACGGCCTATTTAGTTTTGGAACCTTTGAAGGCCACTGTCGAATCAAAGAGTTTATAAGTCAGCTGATGAAGGGTCCTTGAAATTTGTAAGCAAAGCGTACGTTTTTAGTGCTCCCGTCCGTACTAATGTCTGAGTAAGGCTTTAGTAATTCACAAAAAAAGAGTCCTTGGATTGCTTGGGATTGTTGTAAACGGAAATTAATCTGAATATCTTGCGGTGAGAGATAAAATATTCATCAAGAATGTTTGAAAAAACAACGGCCTATATTATTAAATTATGAGATTGAAGTCGATGAATAAACAATCAACTTTAAATGCCTTCTTTAAGGTTAATCAGTTCAATAGCCTTGAAACTTTTATTTTCTTTGGGATAGGTAGCAAGTAGTAGCAACAATGTACCTACTTAACTAGGTACTTATGTTTGGGGATGAATAACGAAGTATGTCTTAGTTATAGCGACTTCCCGTGATGTTATTATGTAGATAACCGATCTTAACCCGGTTTATTATGTAGGTACTCGTACGTATGCCATTAATTGGGAAACCACTTTCTAAACGAGCGTATTAATAAGGTTCTCATTAAAATAAAAACTGAAATGTCAAGTATGTGATCTTGAAGATTGAATGAATAGCTTTTAAAATGCAAATATCGCTCTTTTATTGACAATTAAAGATCGATTTACTAAAAAATTGCTGCGAATGTACGAAATATTATGCTTTTGGGACTACATTGCACTCTAAATGGTGTTTTTAAGTAATATTCAACTCGTATTATGAGTTTAGTGTTACGGGAACGATAGCTTATACGTGCTTTACTCCACAAGCGCGTGTCGTGTGATTGCTAATGTTAGCAGGTTAGAGTTCAAATTCGATTAAATTTGGCGTCTTCATGAGATACAAGTGTCATAAAATTCGACCTAAGACGCGTTCAGACGTCAAAGTACCTACTGGGTGCGGTGATCTCCAAAATAGAATCATTTTCGGTACGTTGACGTTACATTCGGCTTTTGATGCAACCCTGGTAAAGGGCGTTTGGGTATTCAAAGAAATTTTCCACCAAAGTGCGTTAGATATTCAGAGTTTGCCCTTTCTACTATTTTAACTGAATTTACGTTAATTCCAGAATAACACGTTAAATACTAGTATGAAGTTCAGTAATTTCAATAGCTTTCTATTTTACCAGTAAATTATATTCCATGGCCGTGAAAATTGGGAAGTTTAGTGTTGCCAGTGTGTTACCAGTTGTATTATTTATCTGAAAACAGCAAGATTATGTATCTAATTCCAAGTCTGGAAAAACTATTTAGGACTGCATTACATTAACACTCAAATAGCTTAAAAAATATTCCAATACATTAAAGCATTATACTCGCTCCACGTCTGTGACTCATCTCATCAGGGACTCGGGACACTTACCTTTGCTATACGATTTATTATATAGAAGGCTATATAATGCCATTGTCACACTATAAACGAATAAGGCATGCTATTTAGCAGCGACTTTTACAGAATTATTAAAGTACTAGGACTAAAGTAATCAGAATATAATAAAAATAATAGTCAGAAAATTATCCTTAACTTGCTTTTAATGTGAAATGATTTTCTTTTCCGTTTCTTGAAAGGCACACAAAAATAAACTAATCAACTGCCAAATTTCAATAAATGACTTGACAAGTATCTATCAAGTAAGTCAGTTAGCATAATGTCAAAAAAGTTAAATTTTGCTTGAGAATCGTATGTTAAGCACAAGTATTACTGAAGTAAAATAACTTAAATTGATTTGACAGGGCTGTTATCATTCGTGTTAGTTAATGATCATAATTTTTGTCAATTGAACGTTCCTACTCGTAGTACACGTCGCTCACCGCATAGCGGTGAGACAAGTGACGTAAAGTATAAATACCGAGATAAAAGGACTAGAAAAACCGAGGGCTGAGACTGAGGCAAATGCACTCAATCTGAAATATATACCTCGGAGAAAAGTTGCGTTAAAAAGTTCACGTTCATAAAATGACGTGTAGGTATCATAACCAAGATGAGTTTAGTTCAAAGAACTCTTAGACAGGACAAGCATGAATGTACGCAACACGACGAGATTTTGAAGTAGAATTCAGTATGCCTGGAGTACTATTAACTTTGAAAAAGTCACGACTTTAAAAATTACTTTTAATTTGCTGTTTTTTATTAACTTTTTCAAAGGTTTATTGTAGCTTAGTAAGGCTTAGTTTCAGTAGTGTTTAAATTCCTTACCGGTCCATCATTCGAAGGATGTTTCGGTTCCATTTTAAATTCCAAAAATAATATCTAATATAATACTTTTAATTTAATTCCAAAAACGTATATAGCAAAAATTCTCTAGTGTTAAAAAAGTTAAAAGTGAAGTGTTAAACATAATTGTTTACGACTATAACAATATTTTTTAACCTATTACAAGCAACATTTTTATAGACTGTTGACAGACCTGTAACTGTTATACGTACACTGCATACCTCCCATCTAGTCTAGACATTCTTTATTCATTCGTAACTTTACAAAAATCAAATGTAACCATTTCTTCTTTTGAGAAAATCAACCAGACATCTCAGTATTTCACTACAAGCTTGGAATAAATACCAGACAGTATTCCGTAACAAAAGTGATTGAACCTTTTGCTTAAGTTTTATTCGTAGTAAACGCAAAACAATCATGTACTAAATTAAGTCTGGTGAGTCCAGCTCAGGCGGGCAGTGCATCGGCAACAGAACATGACTCACAAACAACCGCGTACCTGTAACACGTTGAAGCTTCAAGGAATGCGAAACATCCGTTCAAAGCTAGAAATATAAAGTAACTTGCCATTGTCATCTATTTCCCTTTACAGATGTGTGTCGTGAATCGCAAAAATATGAGATTACGCAACTTAATCATGACCTCACGTTCGTATTGTCGCAGCCGTCTAGGCGGAAACGTCAAATGTTCGGCAATGGGTTCTTAGACGCTGACTTTATCAACATCTCAAAATTCATGGTGGCCTGGTACATGCGTCCACCGCTCCTCACCTTATCAATGTCGTGTACGCCATTATAAACACTCGACTCCTTACAAAAAGACGATTGTGGCGTGCGATTACTTTTGCGCATTATGTCAGTTGCGTCGCCGACCGTAAGCAATAACATTCCACTTTGGCGCGTATACCTAAACTACTTTGATATTTCGTCTTATATAAAGATACGTAACATTCTTTTCATGAAATCGAACACCTTATTAGTCTAAAAATACTGTATCTCAAAAACACAGGTACTTTAATTATAAATTAATCTGATATTCTAGAACAAAAAAGTTTTGGCTTGCTCGTCAATTTTAATCGTACTATGCATTACACGGAAGGCGAGGTGAGGTAACGTAAGGTCTATGTCACTGCACTACAGCAGATAGTGGGGTTGATAACCGATAACAGAAGTGTATTATCGCTCTAATGTAAATCTCACTGGGGCTACAAAAACTCAGTCGCTTGCACAATATAACGACTTTTGCCTAAAATTATATTTTTATTTATTTTATTTAAATTTATTTAATAATGAAGTTTAACCCGTTATAGGTACAAACATACAATACAGGCTTTCAAACATATGCTACAGGCTTCTGTAACAGCAAATATTAGAAATTAAAAAGTTGCCGTACGAGAAAACACCTGCATTTTAATATTTTTGTGTGTTTTAAAGTATTTGTATGCGTACATTGCAGAATAGTACGGAACTCTTCATATGCGAGTGCGGTTCGCACTTGCCTGGTTTTTATTGTCCGATGTTCACGTTCATTGCTCATAAATATGAAGGTAACGATGTTTTCCTTAATGAATCAATACCATTCACAAAATTACCTAGTACAGAGGACACCGACTACTCGCGTCGAACACTAAACAGATATGCGATATTTATAAAACGACAACTGTTGTATTATTTATGAAAATGTTCGACCTCAATTTTGTTGGAATCCAGTGCGTTGAGGTGGACGCGACCGCGGATATCGCGTAGCTTCGATTGTTTAACGAGTACCAGGCGTTTATAAGCCATCAGGAGCATACTAACTGGCCGAGAGCTCGGTGATTAGGAGCGTTTACCGTGAGAGTTGGCGACTTGCCAACCGGGCCACGCCGGTGCGTTCACCCACGGGCGCACACGTCGTAAAGATAATTAACAACGATTGTTTTTATACGCCACGCGAGGCGATACTGGACAATATTTTGACTGGTATCCCCGCTTTATTCGAGCGCGACGTGGCTTATCACTCGTTGCGTGATTCAGTAAAATGTCTCGCCGAAATTATTGGGCGCCTCGACCCGCCTGTTTTGAATGTTCTGTCGCTAGCAAAGCTGCTCTATGCTTCTACTTGACCTTGAGTTTTACATTTGTCTTTATCTACACATAACATAATAAATCTGCGATGTAACTTTGTTTGAAATAGCTAATAAGACTGATTAATAGTATCTACATACAAGTGTTTTTAAGCACGGTCAATGTGATTGGTAGTTTTTATAGGCTACTATTATGTTATGATCCTGATTAATCGCAAAACATTATACGAGTTACCATACAAAACCAGTCCTAAAAAAACATGTACTTGCTTTTCCCACACGTATTTTATTACCTGCTTTATAATATCGACTTGTCAACAGCCTAAATGTGCTATTGATGAAGATTTGTGATTGGGTAATATAGGTCAAGGGACACCATGACATCATAGGCTAAGGAATAGGGTAGACATTTTCGTTACACAAAAGTTTTACGTCATTCATGATTGACTTAGCAACGCCAGATTTTATGGTAGATAAACATAGAATGATATGACTCAATGAAAAGATTTTAGATAGAACATTACTTCCTAAACTTAAGCGGCTATATTTACACAGTATGGAAAACAATAATGTTTTCGTATACCGGTTGGGACACAACTATTTAAATTTCTTTTTATTTTTGTACAACATACGTCGGTACTTACAAATGAAAACAAAACAATCCAAAAAACCTATAGAACGAACGGAAGAAACTTCTTTTAAACATGAGATCCTGGTAGATACGATTATTATAATATGGAAAATATTCGGGACTAAAATAACGCTGCAGCAAATAAAATGTTTACAATAATGGTCTTGCGTAGACGACCACGCAACTCCAATGTAAGGTTTGAACCTTACATCGTTGAAGGACACTTCACCACAAATATAAAAAAATGAGGGCCTATTACTAAAACTGCTGATTGTTTAAGGGCTAAATATTTAAAAGTAATTGCTACATACTTTGTGATCTTGCCGCTTAATAAATATGCAATCTACATTTAGATTGTAGGTATATATCCTAATTTTGCCTTAATCTGAGCTACTTCATATTATTATGTTTACAAAAAATTTGCTCTTAGCTCGCCAACAATATGAAATGTTTCACGACTTGAATCAATGATTTCGCATTACGTTGTGAACCTTCTACGAATTAAGGAGGGGTCACACTCGAGACGAATGTCCGGCTAAGGGTGTAGAGTAATCAATATTAATAATTCCCTAATGTCCTTGCACGACCAATTGACCCAGAAACAAAACTTTACGTCCCAACATCGTCCAATATTGAGCAAATTGGATGACCTAAGGAACATACTCGTACATATGTTTGATGTACTCGTATGTGTGTCTAAGTTTTAGTGATAATTTGTATTTAGTAAGTACCTAAGCTAAATTTAAGATACTCTTAAATTTAAGATACTCGGCAGTTGAAATGTACTCGTCAGACAACAGGCGTAACTACAGAGGTCTGAACTATTAAGCAAGTCTTAATACGAGTAACAAAACACAATTCCGGGTACTTACTGTGTCATCATTCGTCGTCAAGGAATTCTTATGGGGTCATTGACTGTTATTAAATAATAAATTTGCCCGATTTTATCTCGAATCCGGTTAGTTTTGAGTTGGTCTAATACCTACATCGCCACAAGCTGTACCTCTAGGTCACCTACGTGTTTGGCATAAGGCGAACTTCAAATAATAAACTAGTTTTGTCGTCGACCAGATGCTTATCCGCGGAACATACAAGTCCGTAGGCCCGATATGTCACGATTTTTATATTTACCTTTATTTGGACAAATACATTTATTTACTACGGATGACAGTCCAAATTTCGTAACTTTATTTGAATTTGGCCAATAATCTTAAACGTTAAAAGTTTTAAACTGACATTTTAGCTTCATATATATTATGTTGTTCATTTCATGTCTCTAACAACAAAGTAGGATTCACACATCAGTAAATAAAAGTAGCAAACTTCTTTCCTGATCCTATCGTCTTGGTTTAATTTGTTTAGTGGCAAAGCAGTGAAAAATATCATCATAACTTTAAAAGTACATAAAATAACACATATATTAAAATGTAACAATCCCAAATATCTTTTGACAGCAAAATTCCAACCCGAACTGCATAAATAACCGTCGGGACTGATACACTCAATAAAATTCGCGAACCACCACACAGTTCATGCACAATTTTATGAGCAATGAAAGTAAATACTTCATCACAAATCCAAATTAAATCTTGATTAACGCACGATAAATTATTTTAACACCCCTGCGAGTCAGTAAGATCCAAATGAGAATTTTAAATCGTAAATGAAGGTGCGGCCGCACCTTTAAAAGTCCTCGAGTCAAACATATTTTCTAAGTTCAAATTTTTATATCTTGAAGGACTAACAAAGAGTAATGCAGTGCCTCCTCAAGTATGCTATTAAAATTGTCTCGTTGTGGAGCCACAACACTAACATAATATCGACTAATAATAGACTGTCGGATTCAAAGCATTTGTAAAGGACAAGGGGTTGGTTTCAACGAAAACAACAATATAAAAAAAGATAAAATTATAATAGAGGCAAAAATATATCAAAATCAAAACATCAATAGCAAAACCCTAGACTCCCTAACTGACAGTGACAACACACAACACTTTATTTTTTTTTATCTTTGTCAACCTATTGGTCGCCAACAGCATTTATGTTCGAAACAGGACAATATTGTTGCCACACACGTAAGAGACGGTTACCACAATGTTAATTGTTTAAAAAATAGACATACATAGAGAATACCTATACTGACCACTGTTATTACGTTCATACAGAGTAGTGTCAAGATGTGATGGTCCGATGGTAATGTTAATATGGCGGAGGGGACCATCGTAGCCGTGGAGGGGACGCGACAGACCGGGAATTTGTGGACTTCGGACCAAAGCTTTCCTTGAAGCTCGCATTATTCTTTTCCATCGATAATTTGTATGATTTACACAATACGTTCCAATTTTAAACCGTAACAATACAATTTTAAACCTAAACATATTAGTTATTATGTCTGTAGTTATGTGTTATGACAGATGCTATTTAGGTTGTGCGAACGTCACACTAAGTGCTTTGAAATGTACTGTATATATGTTATGAAATGTGTGGGAGATAAACACAATCCTGCCAAAGTCAATGAGTAAAGGAAAACCACTAACTTTGACATCCATTAGCAGGGTGTGTCCGATGGCCGATGATCCTTTGATGATGGTCCTGGGATGCTAGGGCGTCACTAACACAAAACTGGTAGCACGGCTAACTAGTGGAGGTTACGAACGGACAGGAAACACAACGTCTGTCTTACACGGTGTGGAGTGCAACGACTGTGTCATCGCTCAGACTCAGACTGTCATTGAAGTGTCAATGTCAGTGGATTTATTTCCAACTACCCACTAAACATTGACAAAGATTAAACAGGTGTTTTCAACTAAATAGTTATAACATATTTGTACAAATAAACTATTTTCATTTCATTTTAAAAGTAGATATGTTGCATAGCCTAATTATTATGAATGTAATAAATAAATAATTTATTGCAAAAATCCGGTTAGTAGTTATATACCGGCCTCCATATCGTTGAAACTAGTAGTAGATAATACTTGTTTATTTTGATAATGATATGTCATATTAAGTTATCATAAATATTCACACGTAACCGTCGATACGAAGCGCGGCCAGATTCGACATCCACCGTGATTTAGACCAGGTTCTATAAATAATAGTTTGTATAGTAGGAATCAATATAAGTTTATGTCAGAGAAAAATGCAATGTTAATTCTTTTGTTTGAGCTGTGTTTCTGCCACTCGACAATAGATGACGTTAGTTATATAAACAAAGAATAACTACTCGTATTTATGTTTTAAATAAATAAATAACGCTTCACATTCACAGCCCCACACTAGGATTCCCTGAGTCGTGGGTGCCATAGACACATACAAAGACAAATACACAAACACCCAGACAGAGAACAGAAATCTAAATTCATCATTTAAATTTCTGCCCCG
>DWAV01001428.1:0-13616 GCA_018231305.1 Noctuana lactifera
CATCCTATAAGAAAAAAAATTTCGAAATTCTACCCCTAAAGGGGTGAAAAACAGGGACAAAGTTTGTACAGAACAACGTGATTTCTTGGTCCAAATTTAATTATGAAATCCACGCAGACTAAGTCGCGGCATAAGCTAGTTTGTATATAAGATTAGTTCAGGGCTAAACTTTTGCTTACAAAAGGACATACATACATTATTTTTACATCTATGTCGCAGGCAACTAGTTTCATTTGCCATTTGACAGCAATGTACATATTGTACATTGATAACAGTATAAATAAAATTCAATAAAACCTTGTAATGTAATGGCGCGTGTCCAAAGGGACGCATTAGATTTATAAAATGATATGACACAAATCGATTTGGCAGTAGGTTACGACACGACTCTCGTTTTGGCAAATGTCGTATGCTAAGCGAAAATGCACCGTGCCTAAGCGGAAGACACCTCCTTATCTTGCTACACGACTACTACCCTCTAAACATCCGCCGCACCCACATTCTGAAGTAGTATTTTTAACAAGCATAAGGCTGTTCAAGCATAGGTAGATAGGTTGTATTCAGTAGGTACATAGAACCTAGAGTTGAGCTTAAATAACAATGCTCTACAAATACACAAAGCAATTTAAAACGCTGCATAAAAGGCAGTTCATAGAAAACAAAGGAGGAAACGAAACATTAAGGATGCGAAGGTGGTGAAAATATGAATATATTACACAGCAATACGAGCAAGGTAATCACACGCACGCAAGTAGGCGGGCTACGGCTTACACCAGTATAAGAATTTTATTCGTAAAACCAATAATTCATGTAGGTAGTACAACTTTAATTTCGGGGAAATAAAAATCTAAATGATAAAATATGATGTATAAAATGTTCCTACAGAGTACACCTACAAAGTGTGCAGAATGGGTAGTAAAACATCAACAAAGGTCGTAAAGAATGGGAGGCGAGCGTAGAAAGTGATGGTGTCAAGGAAGAGGCTGGTGGGTAACGAGGCCGGTTAATGAAGTGCCACGTTAGGAAAGGACCTGGTTGGCATCTCCCGCTCCAATTTCTCGCTAACTGGACATATAATGCGTCTTCAGTTCCCCACCTCTCTCGCATACTATCCTTTTATTCTTAGGTTTTTTGTTTTACATTCTGTTATAATTTTGATAGTATTATTAGGAAGTACTGCAAAGGCCCAAGTGTGCTACTGCCATCGTCTCATAATAGTGTCGTAATTTATCTGTCACAGTCGTTGATTTTTGACATTTTCGGTAATCTACTAACTGTGGTTAATCAAATGGTTTATCGATGATGTGAATGTATCATGTCAGAATTTGGAATTGTAGGTACATAAATGACGAAAGTAATGGTAACTATAAATCTATTAAAAAAAATTTGTTTGAACCCGCTAATCTCTGGAACTACAAATCGGATTTGAAAAATGATTTTTATATTGTAATGATATTTTGTAAATGAAAATAGTTTGTGATCGACATCTCAACGCAAGACCATTGAGAAGTCTATGATAGTAAAATAGCAGACTGGACCCCCAGTCAAAAGGTAACCTAAGATAACTAAAAAGAGGTAAAGCTAATTTACTATTAGAAAGAAAAAATTACTCATTTTAACATTACAAGTAGATTTTCAAAAAATTAAACAGAAAAATGGATGTCAATGTAATTATGCCGCTTGAGGTGGCGGTGAGCTAGCGAAATAGCTTCCCCTAAATCGCATGTTTATTTATCGTTCTATATTTTAAATTTATAAATATGTAAATCTATACATTTATAAATACATACAATACAACACTACAATATCATATGCATAATGTATTTTAAATTTATAATATATTTATAAATTTAAATACTTTAAAATACTCAAAATATGTAGGTATCATGACTTGCTCAAATGGATGAATGTAGTGGATGGATGAACGTAATGAATAAAGACTAACTATAGTATTTATTATCATTTAGTGCACGAGATTGCGTCCTTGTTGAAATTAAAAAAATTACACATTTTGCAGAATCCACATCCATATATAACTATCCGGCCAAGAAAAAAAAACGTTTGATTTACTGCACATGTTTATAACCTTACGCATAGTTAATTAAAATTTATGTTGAGAAAGAAAACTGTCAAATCTGTAATAGTAGCACAATATTTAATAGACGGCGCTACAGTCCGAGGTTATTTAATTTTCGACCAATAGTCGATCTCTAGTAGAAGTACTTAGTATTTATTACTAATATTTCTAAATCTTAAAGCCAATTTGGAAGGGATTGAAATTTAAGTATAAACTTTTACCACACTGCGACAGGGACGTTGAACTCTAACGGAACTTTGATCTCAAATCGATGTTTGTTGAGATTATAAACTCAAGAAGTCTTTGAAATACTATAATTTATAGGCGCAAATACATATTATATCAGTAAGCTTCAAATAATTGCTAATGCAAAATATTAAAACTAGCAAATTGGAGATAGTGAGATGAGTGAGGTGAATGCACGCACAAAGTGTGCCACGCGTCGGAGAAATACTTCGGAGTGGATACCGTTAGTGGAACGCGGTCAGGCCAGCAGCGGTACCGGTGTTCGTGTCTACAACTTACCTACTTATTTATAACTTCGACTTCAAGTTGAAAGAATATAGGTAGTGAAGTAAGGAGATAGACGTTCAATATTTTAAAGGTTAGGACCGTGGTTTGAAGGTGTTAGGTTTGAAGGTGTAGAGCAGAAGAAACGCACTATCGTACTAGGTAAAACAACTATGCGGAGCCAGATTCTCTCAGCGTGGTAATCGGAGCGTTTCTAATACCCACGCTTTGACTCGGTTTCACCGCACGCTTCTTGCCTCCGTTCTTATTTATTCGTTTTGCGAAATCGTTTGTAATACGATAACGTTCAGTCAAGTACCAAACGACTCTTCGGTTCTCACGAAACTTCACACGGACTTCTTACAGTGAGTTAGCTATTGAATTCCCCCTATTACAGTCAGCGGACCGATAACGGTGTTAGCTTACACGAGTTAAGGAGCATAGGAGGATGTAAGAATAAAATACCAGAACCCAGTTTCGGTTCGCCAAACGGAAGGTAGAACCTTATTTATGTTAATGAGAGTTTAATAGCGGACAAATGAATATTTTTCACAATAATTATGTTGGGTGGAACAGGTAAGGCGTGAAGCGCATCGGAGCTCCGCGGCGGGCGCAACAATTTGCATCACAAATGCGGGTGGCGGTCGCGATGCGCCTGTCGCCCGCTCGCCCTGCGGTAGTGCCTCCGCGGCACCCCCCAGATCAGACAATGTCACAATCAACATCGCGTCGACGCTTTTTGGCCATCATATGATTGCCGATTGTGGTTCACCATAATCGTGCCCAAGATTTACAACAATTAGCACTATTCTAACTTATTTATATCGGCTTAACAAGTGTTATACATGTTTCATTAAAATTTTCCAAGTTTTATTTATTATTTAAGTTGTTAATTTGCCGTAACAGACAATCCTAATACTGGCGATGGTAAAACGCGTCCTGCATTTTTATTGCTTTACTAAAAATAAATCAAAAACCTTATGTAGTTAGTAAGTCAATCAAGTACTATGACCCTTTTAAGACTTTTAATAAGGATTTGTCCAGAAAATTGAAGACCTCATTAATTACATAACGTAATGTTACCTATTATTTAAGAGTTATATCACTTTAGTGTACCAGGATTATTATACCCCTAAAACTCCATAAAACTATTATCTCATTCTCTGATAGAACTGTAAACGTATTCCAAATTGTAAGAAGTAAGAAATTTATCATGTTTTATTTTTTTACGAACTTCGCGACTAAGCTTGAAATAATGTCGATGAGATTTGTTTTTTCGAGCAAGCTTCCTTCTGCAGTCGCCAGTATACCAATTGGGATAATAATATAATAATCATACTTATATAACATTTATACATGCTAATTAGAAAATAAACAAAAAAAATTATATTTGCATTATTGTACATGACGTGTATGTATGCAAGGCAATTACCATCGGAACCTTTATATTAGTCTGAAATGGATCCAGTTTCTGGAATAGGAAAAGCAATGCGAGTAAAAGCGGCCAAGTTGAGAGGCGATGAATTAATAACGAACTTCTCCCGCGACGCGTGATGACGGCCAACAAGAGTAGCGCATTAGACGCCAACAATGAAAATTTACGAAAAATCTCACACTAATTAATACTTTTTTTCTTTCCCCATTTTTTAATAAATTATATGAATAAATGCGCAAACTTGGCAATCTTACTTAAAAAGTAAACATTTTTATGAAAATAAAATTTTTAATTCCCAAGTTAATTAATATTTATACTTTTACTAACAAATAATTATGGCAGAATTTGCTAGAATTAGCAGGACATAAAATAAAAATATATTTTTTTATAAGGGCGATTCGAGTTTATGCTACTGTTAAGAACTATATTAATTGGGTTAAGATCCACCTTGAGTGTGCGTTTTCGTTACTGTGATTCGCACTCAAGATACTTATATCCTGAATGACAACCTCCGTGTACATCAAACGAGTTCGTTGAAAGGGGGAATTTACCACTATTCAAACAAATGTAAGCTATTTGTAAAAATCTAAGTCGGAGGTTCAACCGTGAAATATGACGACTATCTCTACCAAATGATGCAATCACTGGCAGGATTTAAGAGATTTACCTTTTCTACGCCATTTTATCCTTTTTCTTAGTTAGGAAAAGGCTATCCGTCTTGTTAAAAATAACGAACCTAAGATATTTATTATTAAATGCTACAATATGGTTTAAATTAATACCTTGTGGAAAAGTGTCATTTACACATGCGTAATATTATAATAGCATTTTAAGGGAAGGAAGCGTAAGGTAAGTCCAATATTGAGATAAATCTTGTGCGGAATGACTCGTGTCGAAATTAACCGAGGTTCCTTAGTTGGCGACGGGTCGACGGAATGGGTGGTAAAGCGTCTTTTAATTAAATCAAGTGACGTGTCGCGCAGGTAGCTTCAATCACGAAACCCCAATAAACCTATGCGCGCATAAGAGACATGGTTATTAAATACTTACAGTATCAAAAATTAAAAAGGAAAAGTAAGTTAATAACACCTACGAGTCATAAGATTGATTGAATTTAGATTATAATAAGAATATTAAGAATAGTCCTTGCAAAGTATACACCTACTTATTATTCAAAATTTGTAAAAAAAAATACTTAGTTACTTTATATTAAAATTACTAATAAACTGTTTGGACTTTGATATTTCACTAAGTTTTTTAATAATAATTCTGTGCCAGTCCATATAAAACAAAGTCTTATTTAGTTACGCCCGCAATAATCAAATCAAAAATCAAACGGCTGTGATTAAAAAGACAATGTTATGGAAGTTTAATATTTTTACTTTATTTCTAAATTAAATTCAATATCAAAAGGTTTGGGAAATAATTTGACAATATAAATTATTGAATTTAAAAGTAAAAATATGTTAAAAACAAAATTTTTAGTTAACACGCCCAAATAGACAAATCTGTAAGCATCATATTTTTACATCTCGTTCGAGCTACTAAATTATTTTTTTGTAAAGGCTTATATTATATATTATGTATCTTAGTAAGAGAGTAGAGTAGGTAAGATAATCTTACCTACACTACGTACGTACCCAATGGTTGTAAGAGATTGAAATTAAGAGGAAGTAGCGGCAGACGGCAACGCAACAATATAAATCGAAGGCAGTGCGGTTTCTGAACAACTTGTGCAGTGGGTACGCCGTGCGCAGCGATCGCACTCATTATTATTTCCATAACGAGCTTACGACGACGAACGACTTTCGCTCCCGGACTCCCGGCTCCCAAAGTCCCGGTCACGGCAATTAATTAACCGGCTAAACGGTATCGTGTTTTACATTGTGATGTTTACGCAACTCTCCAGCGATAATGTCGCCAGCTATCGGCCAGTGCAAGCTTTGCTTCACATTAATTAATAAAATATTATTAACACGACCCACCCTCACTAAAAAATTAAAAGACTCGTTATTGAGCTCGTTTACGTCCGTTGCATATAAATTGCTTATTTTAGTAAGTAAAAACTATACTTTACTCTCTTATAAATAACACGAAAGTGACAAACCTCAAATGCTCATAAAAACGGTGCAATAAAGAAACTATTGCGCAAAACAAAAATCACACCTGTCACAGAAACATAATATAAGATTTCAGTCTTGTAGACTAAAATCAATTCAGTACGTCCTTAAACTTTTTTCACAACAAAGCCCCTACCTACTCCGGACTATCAGATATTCACTACGTTTATGGTATGCTTTTGAACAAAAAAGAATTACGCAAATGGTTCAAGAACCCTAAAAGATAAAATATAAAGACATACAAAACAATATTAAAAAAGACCATAACGTACAATCTCCTATTTTTTTATGTCAATCAAAAACGTTTTGATTATAACATCAAGCTTTATTCGTCCAATACAAAAAAGCGGTAGTGTTCGATTCGAAGAAATGAATTAAGATTAATGTGCGCATAGGAATCCCCTTCGGGGTAATAGTATTACACGTCGTCATGTCGTAACAGCTGGCAGTTGCTGTTACTTAAATTAGTTAACAATGACACATATTGCTGGCAAACAAACTGATAGGACTCCTAAATAGACCGCCCTCTATTCTTAAACTGCCGCCGTCACACCGGTGAGCGTGCCGTCTGCTGATTCACGCATACCTCAAGGTGATGCCGGATGGGAATGAGCACACATCTTAAAACAGACGAACTGTCACAACAGACTACCACTCCCGTTGAAACAACACTGTTACTACTTATCAAACTCAATTACCATTAACATACACGATAAGCCCGTACTACGGTATTGTTCACAAATCTATATTAAATCCGATAATTTTATTAACGGTCAAGTTAATTTATATCAATTTTCTTCAAAGGCTGGGGCATGAATGTGCAACGGTCGCTCTTGGTAATTGCGTAATGCGTTAAGGCGGCAGCACTAGCAGGACGTTGATCTCGCACTTGAACTTGATACTTTTATTCTTCTACATTCATCTTTGCATACGAAAACAAAAACATATAAAACCTATTATGTTTTTGTTTGTATTAACGGTGGTATTAACTTGAGTATATTTCTTCAAAACCGAAGTTTAGTAACCGTGCTACGCTTATTATCAACGTGAAAATTATTTTCCAGCACGTAAGCGGACCAAAGGCTGCCCGGAAATTGTAGGAAATTGCAAGAGAAAATGAATCCGACGGTTTGAGAGGTCCGGTGGAAGAGTTCAAGCTCATTTAGGAAGGGCATTTTAGCATCACATAAGGGCAGAGCCTCGCCAATCTCAACAAATGTTTAATCATTAAGTAGTTAACTAGTATTTATTGTTGACGTGATTACTTCATGTGAATTTATTACTAACCCAACATGGACACAAAGTATGCATGGGCCTAAATGATATAATATATTAAGACATAGGGAATGCTGAAGCTCACATAACAGAAAAGAATAGTAAAAATAAAGAGCTCTCCATCAATCACACGAACAGAGCTCGCGCTTCCGGACGAGGCCTGGCCGAGCGAAACATTTTCTTTGAATAATGAATATACAGGTGGGTAGGTATCGTGCCCCGTAACTGGACGTGATATACGCCGTCGTCGGCCGCATGCATAATTTCACTTATTTTATGTGGTTAATTGTCGAAAATGACCGCTAGTGAAATATATTACAACGTTCCGACGCCAACACTGGTGGTGGTTGCTAATGTATTCTACGGCCCGTGCGCTCCGCCTTCACCTTCATAGCTTCTCGTCTTTGTGTTGTTCATGTGCGAGTATGTTGCCGCTGCCCTGTATTACCGTACCGACCGTGGCCACCCAGTATACATTTACAAGCCATACATAATAATAAAATTATGAACTCAGCAAGTCTTCACGGAAAATCAAAAGATAGTTAATTACAGAGTCATACAAATATCATCATCATTTTTTTGACAATAATCTTCTTATGGTCGTGATTTTATAAAACCGTTTATAAGATAAGTGTCTACTAGATAATTCTTCCACCACGCCTTTATGTCTTTGCATGAAGCTATTTTACAGCTATTTATACAGATTTCAAAAAGGAGAAGGTTCTTTATGTATAGATAAGTACCTATTATGTACCTAACAAATTAAAAGTTACTTGAAAATGATCTTATAAGTAGCAAAAGATCACATCTAGGCTCTAAGATGCTAACTGGTTTTGCACCAATTTCACTGTCACATTGTATCGATGAATTGTGAAGACTATTATATTGTAGTTTCTTCTGTATTATCAGCTTGATCACTGAGTATAGAAACTTTATTAACGCTCTAACTTAATTGTATGAAACCAACGAACGAGGAATTTTTTACGAATGTGCACCGTATTTCTCGTGTAATGTCAAATAATATTCCTTTATTTTGAATACCAAACAAACAAAATAAAGTTGTGTCAGAGACCTCTCTAAATTTCTTTTTTTTTTCTAATTTTTTTGTTCTAATTAAATAAAATTTATTCTAGCACAAAAATAATTGCACTATAATCACAATTAAGTAAAAAGTGACGTTATGATGGATGAAGAATTGTAAAGCGAAGCAAGGTATAATTTTGAGAAAAAACACACACTCAAAATCAAACCGAACTCAACAATACAAAATAATTGTAATATGTATTTAAAGAATAATTAATTTTACTCTAAAAAGGAAGCATGGGGTGTTTTCAATTATATCTTTATATTAACTCTACTTATACATATATATATATATAGTTCTAAATGAATATTTAAAATTGCACCTGTTTAATTGCATTGTAAAAAAAGCATGAATTGCCTCTCATGCTTTTAAAAAAAGGAATGTGTCTTTAGATATGAAAAAAAGAAATTGTATCATGTCACCTTTTTCCATGTCACAAAAAGTGGCCGCGTTTTTAAGAATAATACTTACAATTTTTTTTTAATATTCTGCGTAGATTACGTATGTTGAAAAACTACTGCAACTAGTTAATTGAGAAATATGCAACTAAAACAGCGTGTAAGTGAAAATCACTGAAAATATACTATTCTATATATTAGGTATATTATTATCAATTATAACAATAAAACGCGGTAAAAGAAGGGTTCAGTATATAAATTTGAGGAAGCTGTGTTAGGTGTAGCTAAAGTGCAGTGCGCACAATCGCGGCAAGTCGCGTCTACAATACCGCTGCATTACAATTTTTCAAAGCAGACACAGGCGACAGGGCATAACAAAAGAGCTAGGAAGGCGCAAATAAACGAGCGCTGCGGTAACCGGGCGGGAGAGCGCGTACGACCCCCTTGCCTTAAACTCTAGCTTTCAACTAATTCTTTTACCTACTCAATATTTGTTTTATGTTAACTAGAGTACCTTTGTAATTAACATTTTTTCTACAACTTTCTAGTTATTTGGTGCTATGGAAGTCTTACATCATATAAAACCCCAATTAATTTTCCACTCCAACCATTAGCTACGTAAATAGTTTAAGGATAGTTTCTTAAACATGTTGTGATACTGAAATGATATTTTAAAGCAGCAAAGCTATGAATAACGTTGAAATACAAAAGCTGAATTCAATTCGGGTAATGCAACTTTTCGACACTAAATGGAAACTCTCAAAAAGCTAGGTAGCAAGGAATATCTCTACATTTAGCGCTTACTGTATGAATGCAGAAAGATCGGGTGAGGCGATACGTCGGCCGCAGCGGCGGACACTCGGTTCCCAGCGGCTGGACCACGCGTAAAAGGCGGCACAAGTTTGAATCGTACAAATGTATCTACCGTAAACCTCTCATAGCTGATATGAATGCTTAGTATACGTGTGCTAGTATTCCTGTCGCTTTGTTTCGAAAATTCTACGTATAGGACTGTTTTTGTAGCATTTTAAAATAGAAAAAAGGCAGCATGTTAATTTATTAGACAGGCGAATTCAAAGTAAAACGTACACGGTACATTTTTAAATATTGAAGTATCATAAAATAGACATACTTTTTTTTTTCTATATTACAATCATTCCACTAATATCAGTGAAAAAAGTGACGTTTCCTGGGTTACCAGTTATACCTTTTTAAAATATTATGTAGATCACAACCTTCATTACGTAATTTGTATATTAAAGTGAGCCTCGCAATTACAGATTTAAAATAAAATACAAGCATTTACAAAATACTATACAAACATATTGATTTATTATTATTTACATAATTAAAATTAATATATTTTCGTAATCATTTTGTGGACAATGTGCACAATTGAATATTACAGAAAATTAGTACTAACTATGCATAAACTTATGTGATCCAATTAGTATTCGTTACTATCGTTATAGTTTATCATACTTCATGCTTACACTCGATTTTACCACAGTTACTTGACTAAACTAATCAATACAACCTGGCTGTGGGACCGTCTCTTTTTTTTTCTAGGTCCTACGAGTGGATTGTGAATGATAAAACTTGCGCAATCGGAGAGAGCCCTTCTTTCTTGTACCCGTTTATACCGTAAAGCAATAATATTATTGTAATTTTGACAGAAAGACATCAATACTTTCAATAAAGAGAACATCTTGCACTCAGAAACGGAAAGCAATGCCTCTATGTACAATTTTAGATAGTTGGTCGGTATTGCCCGATATTTGATTTTAACATCAAATAATATGTAGCGTCCATATGACATTAAAATATCTCCATGTCACCTACCTGGCTACTTTTATGAATATAAAACTTAATAATTTACTAAATAAAAAGTGAGATATTTATGGCAAATATTTAAACTTATTTATGTAAACGTTAAATTTTAGACCATGTTAAATAAATACAGTGATATTGAACTGAAATATACTTTTGTTTATGAGTTATATAAAAATGAATAGGTTATTGACACTGTTATAAAATAAGTATAATATAATGTTCAGCTTAGCCACGAGGAATAAGGCTATAACACCAATGATCGTGAATGGAAAAACCAATCCACAATTAAATCTTATATAGAAGCGACGTACACAAAACAGGTTTTAGGTTAACTTATCCACCTTAATAAAAAGTTTATACAAAATATTATGAAAATGATTTTTAAGCAAACTTAGTTACTTTAAAGTCTCACGCAACACAGATTTCAATTGCATATTATGTAGGTTTTTCATTTAAGTACGCACTCAAACTTATAAAAGTTCAGTAATTGTTTTTTCAATAGTATGCTTAATTTAAAATTTTCAATTTTTGTCTACATCGGCAAATTATTTTCCGATAAAAAAATTATAAGTACGATATCAACGATATGATAGTATGTACCAACGACGCTATGTATGAATAATAAGTTGTAATTGTTTATAAGAAAAATCGTACAATTTTAATAAAACCCTACGGTTATTTAATATATTACAGTTATTTAATAATAATACTTATGAATGTGATAAATATTTCTGCCTATTCTTGCAATAAATGCAAGAAATAATGTGTCGTTTCTTTAATTTACTATTACTGCTGTCCCGGCATATTCACAAATTTACCAATGATGTTCGATAATATATCAAAAGTAACGATGTTCAGTATTATATTCGCCGACAACAACAAAGTTACGATATGTACGATTTTACAAGTTTCACAGTAAGATCCGCTTTGGTCGATTAATGAGTATGTACATGATATTACGATAGCGAGGATATTAACAGGAAGTGAATAGCAATTTGTTGGCCAACAAAGTATTTATCCACACTACTCGAATTTCAACATAACAACATAGGTTATTTAACTAATATTTCGTAGTGATTCTTTAAAAACCTTATAATGTAACATTATAAAAGAATGGCTTAATATGTACGTAAAATTTCTGTACTTGTAAGTTACGATATGTACGATTTTACAAGTTTCACAGTAAGATCCGCTTTGGTCGATTAATGAGTATGTACATGATATTACGATAGCGAGGATATTAACAGGAAGTGAATAGCAATTTGTTGGCCAACAAAGTATTTATCCACACTACTCGAATTTCAACATAACAACATAGGTTATTTAACTAATATTTCGTAGTGATTCTTTAAAAACCTTATAATGTAACATTATAAAAGAATGGCTTAATATGTACGTAAAATTTCTGTACTTGTATACACTTTAATCTGAATAAATAATAAATGTAATATTTATGGGCATCTAACACAATGTGCGATTAGGACCAAACATAAAAAGCGTGTTTAATATGAATCTATATTTAATTATATATGTGCATAAAATAGCTGTACCTTGATACTTAATTAGGAATAAATGTGGCGAACGTCTTATATCACTGATGATGGTGTTAAAATTTTAAATTTGACTCCAAACATCGTTACAAAATTTTGGCAGATAAAATTAACTAACTGGTTAGCATAATTGAGTTACTATTTTTAGTGAAAGATTGAATGTAAAGTGATATCGACTAATTACTTTAATTGACTTATAAACCACAAAAATACAATTTAAGGATATAAGATAAAATAACAAAAAAAAGTAAACAAAACATACTTTAGAGCGGCAAAGTTTCGGCGAAAGGTTCAGAAGAAAACATAGCTAAAACTGCTTTGTGTCAACTTACAATTTGCAATTTGAGATCTTTTCCAGCAGCAGAGGCAGCAGTAACGGAAGTTGTCACTGGTGACAACCATTGATGCAGATTGATATATCTTTTTGGTAAAAGTTTTAGTGAAATATCCGCTTGAGCATAAGCACGCTCTAGACAAGCTGCAGCGGTACCATCTAGCGCGAGCGCCGGCTCAAGCAGAGCTCCACCACCCTCTAGCACCACCATGGTATACTAACAAACGTCACTGGACTTTAACAACAACACATTGAGTCACTTCACAATTGACGAGCGCGAGTTGGAACTACATGTCTGTATCGCGATGCGTGGCGCCCGAGCGGCGAGAGTCGCGGAACTGCCGCGGCGCACACCTGCCGTGATGGTCGCGGCCCGCGCGCCCCTCTCGCGCCGCCCACCGTCTCGTCAACAAACACCGTTGCTGCAGCGGTCGTCACTCGCCCTGCATCCACTATAGCCGTGTCGACTCCACTTTCGTCCCACTTTCTCGACCACAATCTATTACAACCCAATACATACAGTCTATGTAATAACATGTTCTGACTATTATATTGTTAACAGAGTAGGTGAGATTAAATGAAATTTCATAATTATCATAGTTCTAAAAGTTGCAGATAAAAAAAATTGTTAATAGTTACAAGAACAAGATGTTTTCAAACCATTATAATATCATAATAGTAACCATCTGTAACATAATTCAGATTATGTTTTGATCCAAGCGAGAAAATAGATCTAAAACTTCAGTAGGTATATCAATTATATCTTTCACGTAAGGTGCATAACTATTATCATGTGGGGGGGATGCAGCTATAATGTTCCTACCCATAGTTGTTGTCACATTTAGAATCAAAGAGCTTTACTTAATACAATGGCATACTTCATGAAAGTGTTCTAATATTTACATTCCATATATTAAAAAGCATATTCCTTCCTTCCTTCAACCCTTTTTATGTCCCACTGCTGGGCACGGGTCTCTCCCCACAACCGGGGAAGGCCTGG
>DWAV01001429.1:0-13615 GCA_018231305.1 Noctuana lactifera
GCACGGGGGGCCCCGGCGCCGCCGACTGGGTGCGCCGCGAGCGCCTCGGCAAGAAGGGCGAGTTCCGATACTTTTAGCAGTCTAGCGACCTTGCTACAAACCTCTTACCACCTATTTTCATTCCACCTTTATCTTCAGGCTTAAAACGGCTCAGGTGCTGCAACAGTACTTACTGAATTGAAAATGACTTAATTGTGCGTGTAAATTAGTTTTTAATATCTTCACCACCTGCTTTATATTCAAGTTTAATTTACATGAATGAGACTTAATACTATAATATAATAAGACTATACTTAAGTAAGTCTTTAAATATTAATCACTATAGAGTGATCCTTGCAACAGTTTTACGCTGCTAATGAGGGTAATATGAGAGACGCCATCTGTGTAATATAGTACAAAACATATTTAAACTAACAAATCCACAGTGGTTTCCTATAATATATTTTTTCCGTTGTGAACACGAACTACAGATTTTAACTTACCTCTTTCTAACCCCCAGACATTCCCTCTCTTTCTCAAGTATGGTCTGCAAATCATTTAATTATTTCTTCTGACTTACATAAAACTAAATGACTATTGTCGTTTATTTGTGCATGTTTTGATTGTACGTATCAGTAAGTACTTAACATTTTAAGGCCAATTTTATTATACATAAAAAGGACTTTAAAGAAAAGGTTCTACGCCCATTCATAAAATATGTAATATAAAGTAGCTTTTAGGTAATAGATGTCGCTAGTATCGGAACGCGTCTTTCTTGTGTGTGTCGTGTGCTCGAGTGTGTGTTCGGGACCTGGCGTTCTAGCTTTTTGTGATGTCACCAAATCTTGACAGAATTACGGGAAAACTATTAACAACTAGATAGATATAGGTACCTAACTTTCAGTAAACATTTCATAAACATTTAATGAAGAAAACATATATTATTGTTTAAAGTTTATTTTGAAAAAAAAAATTGATGATTTTCCCGTAGTTTGAAAAAATCTGCAATGTGCCTTATAATAGCATAATAAAATAAACCTTGGCTATTTGAACACTTCTTCAGTTATGGTTCTAAGGAGGCAGCCGTCCATGATTCCCCTTATGACAACAGTGGTGTCCGTGTGAGGCATGTCCGATGCTCGATGCTCGTGTCTTCGATTGTATCGTATAGCAATATTGCAATATTGCACGTGTTGCAACTTTGTGCTCTTTTACGATAACTGTGACGGTTAGTGACAACTGGCTATGCATAGCGTTGCTAAGGACATACAAGTCTGAGTTTTCTTATCATTACGTGTAGGTATGTATGTTGTGTTTTAAATAAGCTGATAGTTGTTAGTCGATATGACTTCGTAGTATACTTGTTTTAATATTACACAGAGTCTATTTTTAGATACATTTTATGTTACGCTGTCTGAAGTTAAGGAGCTATTTAAATGGTATGGAATGTAAATTGAACTTTTGTATTCCTCAAATGTATATCGGGTAATGGAAGGGCGTGTCGGTTGGTTTTGAAAATATAAAATTAATTTAAGGCTAAGCTGATCAATGAATACCTACAAAAAAATGCTAGGCAGCTCGGTTTTTTAAATTTAAACTTCCTTAAAAACTATTCATATTAAATTTAGTTATTAAAAAGGTACCTATAGATAGTATTTATTTAATCAATAGATAAACTCGTGCAGCTGCCGACGCGCGCCGCGCCGCCGATCTATTTAATGCTCGTTTTATTTGTATTTACATTTTTATATATTAAACTCTTTACCAAATCCGCTTGTTGTCTGTTTGAACCCAAACTTCCTTCAAGTTAATATTCATAAATACTTCTTAGTTCCTAACTACGAGCTATCTATTTTTCGGTAATAGGCGGAGGACGTGCAATTTTTATTACTCTAATTTAATCAATTTTAATGAATTTGTTGTCTCACGACGATTATCGGTACCGACTCGTAATAAATTGATATTTTTTAAAATTTTATCGTAATGAATATGATTAACGCATATTCATGACAACTTTAATCTAGATTGATTGTATCAAGCTTTGCTTTCTATTTGTTTGTGTTTGTACGTGATTTATATGTGTGTGTGTGTTCTTCGGGTGTGTTGTTTTTATGTACCTATATGTGTGTCTGTGTGTGTTTACTTGTGAAGACTTTAGGTAAGTGTTATACTAACTTCCTGTTAATGTTTTAATAAATTAATTTAATATAGATATTTAATGTGTACATTGTTTAAGGCACTAATAGCTGGTTGCTGTTATGATACCCTGTTGGCGTAAATAACTTGTCTGAGACTAGTCTTTAATATTATGTCAACTAGTGCAAGTATAATGTAACTAGTAACAATGTCTATGTTTCACGCTAATCTAATCATTATTGTGTGTGTGCGAAGGCGCAAAATCGCGTGTGGTTGAGCGGCCACAGACTCCGCCACCCCCGCCGCCGCCGCCCCCGCCGGCGCCCGTCGTGGTTCCCGTACACTCCAAAACCGACACCATGAAGTGTGAGTTTATTTAATAACATTATTGTTTTATTTTTAAAATTATATATCCAACGGCCAACGCTTTCCTAGAAAGTTAGGCAACATAGTGTTACTTGAGGTACTATTTGCTTAGACGTATAACTTTATGTACAGCAGATGTTCCGAATCGACACCGACACTACACACATTATTATACACACTACACGACGACATTTATAGGTCTTAACACAAGACCCAAATCTAAGATTTTTTCCAATATATATTTCAGAAATATTTTATGTAAAATGCCTATAACTATGTTCCCAAATACATAAGTATAACATGGCGCGTAAAGCCAGAAAGTGATCATAAATTATGTGATATTAGAAATATGAGATATTGTTTTAATAAATAATTTCCGTACCTATTTAATAAGTAACTTTTTATGCAGAATATATTGAATTGTTATGATTTGGGTTTCAGCAACGAAGTCAGTCCAGAGCTTGCACGAGGAGCTGAACATGGTCCTGCCGCAGATCCAGCAACGGAAACTGGACTTCAAGAAAACGCCTGACATATTTATACATCAGGTAATATCTGCAAATAATGTTATCCCCTAAAAAACTTCTTTGGGCCTGGCGATATTTCAACATTCGAAGGACTGACAACCGATGGGGAAAAAAGTCCTTGTGAACGTGCACACTATGCACAGGCCGCATAGGACCCAATGGACTGATGGCCTGCAGAATACAGCGGGATATCGCTGCATTCAGAGGATGCAGGATCGGACCGGGGTTACGAGTATATCCAGAAGTGGACGTCCAAAGCCTATGGATTAATAGACATTATGGTCTATTTACAACCAACATTACAATGTTCTTTAGGCAAACCTAAGTACGATATAGCAGGCAGGTCATTTTTTTAAATATATTTATCATTACAGAAATCTACACCTGATGAAGTAGTAGAATGGCTTGAAGCGAAAGGTTTCAGCCAACAGGCCAAGAAACAGCTGAGGGTTCCTGGGCATCAGCTGTTCGCTCTCTCCCGGGCGCAACTTGAACGGGTACTTGGAACTGATGAAGGGAAAAGGCTTTACAGTCAGGTTCTTGTTCAACGGAATGTTTCTGGGGTGAGTAACTACAATATTCATAATTTAACAGTTACGTTGACTAATTTGACAGTTACGAAGATATTCCTTGTTGATTTAGAAACAAAGAATCATTGTAGATGGTACTGTTACATTGTAGATCATGCAGTAAATCATAATGTCGTCATTATTATAAGCATCGGTAACACACGGATGCGGACGCAGGCTGACTTTTCGTGGTGTCGCTAATATCATGGTGTATTTGCTTCGAAGTTAACCTTGCAAACTGCTAAAACTACGTTTAAAATCCCTTTTTAAATGGCTCTTAGGTATACCAAAAATTAGGAGCTGAATGAAACTCTTTAAAAATGTTTTCCTATTATTGTTCTTGTAATATACAATTGTTTTATCTTTGATCTATCATCAATTCGTGCATAAGATATAACGTTATCCATTTCTCGGTGGTGGCGTCCGTGTGCGCAGTACAAGACCACGTCCGCGTCGGAGCTGCAGAGCATCCTGCGCAAGGTGCGGGAGAAGGTGGAGGTGACGTAACACCCCCACTGCACCAGCTCGACCCTGAGCCCGACCTGCTGGCCGACTTGCTTCTTGACCCTGCTACTCCCCACGCTGTCCCAGAGTACTGGCGGAGCTCATCTTATTGTTGAAAGATGCGTCGTTGCTGACGGGATGGATGGTCAGAACGCAGGGACTCATGTACTAGTATCAATTAAGCAGTGAGTCGGTTTAACGTGAAGCAGCAGGCAGTCAGGATGCAAGTTCCCAGCTAAAGTTATTATGTATTAATTTTTAGTTAAGTTATGTTTTATTTATGACATAATTAAGTGGATACCTATTAATAAAATATTTGCTTAGTATGTTAGGACTTTCTAAGTCAACTACTTAAAAAGTGAAATTTTTTACAGATTAGTAGGTACATTGTATACATTTTTCAACTATAATAAATGCCAATTGATTTAATTTTATTTATATGATTATGTTAAATAACGTCGATTAAATTTTATTTGATTACGTTATTAATAGATAAGTAAGTAAATTCTATAATCTTAAGATGTTTTTTATTTTTGTAAAATCATTTTCTTTAAGTATTTATTTACATGTTTTTGTAAGCCCTGGCGACACGGTTGTGTTTTCATTGCGTGACATCAGCTACGAGTAGCTATGCCAACTAACTGTGTTGTTCCCAGAATATTATTTTAACTGATAAAAGATTTAATATAATATCTACTTGTAATATTAAATTATCAATAATTAGAAGTGTTTATTTTTCATTTAATCATATTATCCAATATACTCATAGTTAGATATTATTTTAATTAATCAGTCTTAAATCTTTATTCTCTTTTATTTTTGTATTCTCTATTATATTTTCCTTCCAATCTACAGGGAAAAACGAAAATATTGCGTGTAGGTAGGTATATTATTCTGCCAAGAGAACTTATAACAATTCACAGTTCACACTATTATAATATTTTAATAAATCTTTATAATCTAGGCTTCATTAAAATAATTATATCTCAAATTACCTTATACTCGTAAATATGGTTCAGTATAAAAATATTGGGAAAATAAGTTAAAAAAGGAAACACTTGATATTTATTGAATTGTTTTATTCGCCTTATAAAATTAATTTCTACGTGTATAGCAGATATGTTTCATAAAATATAATTAAAGACTTGTCTAAAAATATGTTCTTGAATATATTATTATGATATAGGTATTTCCTTACAATATAATTCTAAAACCTCTTTAATAGCTACCGAGTTAATACAATTAAACAGCTTACACGGTCGACGTTCCGAGTAAAAGACAAAGCACAGAGGAATTTAATCTCTTCATATACTCGTGATGGCCCGCAGAGCCGCGCGCACGTCACGGTATCGAAGTTCTTACACTACATACAGCCAAAGTCTTTTCACAATTTCATTACCGAGCTTATTTTTAATTACAAGCTATTTACACAATATATTTATTTGTTTATCGTCAGCTACTCGTATGACCCATGTGATGTTATGTGCACTATTTACTGCTATTATATAAAATTACAAATAAAATGAAACATCTAAAATAATGATATCCAAAGTCAATCAATAATATTATGTACATCGACGTTATAAACATTAATCGATCTTATAACGTGATTCATAAGAAATAATAATATTCAAAACTTAAAACTAACAATGAGTATGGCAAGACAAAGTCTAATTAATGCATGCGACGACGACACGACTACGACTAACGATTATGGCACGACCAATTTTACTTCTATAAACTTTGTAATTAACCCAATATATACTATAACTTTTGTATATAAATCTACTCTACTACCTATATACTACTCGACCCGCGAGAGATTTACACACACACACACACACACAAACACACAGCACCCACGTTCACAAACAAATGCAATATCACAAATGTACTAATTTTCAGGTCAAACAGGTTTCATCGTCCTCTACAATCCGCCAAGATCCTATCCAAGCAAATTTACTTTCTATAATTATACACGAATAACTAAATAACAACCCTGCCTTACAGAAACCCACGAAAATAGTTGCCAACAGTACTATAAGTTATCACTGAGAAACTTTCTCCCTCGTGCGAGAATTATATCGTAGAAAATTATGATAGGTAGGTAGGTATAGGTAGGTACCTACATTCAAAATAATAATTATGTGTATATTACTGATTATTGCACATCCCGTTATATTTAAAAAAAAATATAATAATTATATCAAGACATTTTTACAATGACAATGTTTTGATTACTTGTATTTTTGGGTATAATTTTTTTTATAAAAGTCTTCATTAAGAACAGTGAGTAAAGAGGTAACGTAGACAGCCCTTACGATAAGTCCTGATTGACAATATCAACCATAAATATAAGAGATTGAAATTATTAAAGTCTAAGTCAAACACGAACAAAGACAACGTAGATAATATTATTTTTTAAAACCCTACTTGATTTTCTTTCGCTTTACCGTACTCATCAATCCTTTGATTATAATGTTATTATGGGCAACGATTGCTGATTTAATATTATATTATCAATCACGATTGATCGTGTTGTGTATCGTAAAGCTCATGAGGGTCACAGGGCGCGCGCGGCGACCCGCGCCGCGATGGCGGCCGTCAGCGCGGAGCCCTTGCCGCTGCCGTCCTCTGCCCCGAGGAGAGTGAACTGGAATTTAAATTAAATCATAAGCCCATTTGGTTAATACATACTTTTCTACCAAGCTGATTTATTTAGAGCTGACTTAGCCCCTCTGAGGAAATTTTTCGGATAAAGATAACGCTGAAAGTGGTCAAAAGAAAGCTGGACTGTGCTCCAGGAGAATTTCATATAAACTGGAAGGCACGTCTGTTGATATCTCGGACGCTTAGCGCCATCCACAACCGAAATGCAAGAACCTCCATAAACAAACTGTGTGAGTCGTCCACATGTCGGCCAGCACGTTACCTTGCGCTCGGGCGCGAGCAGCGCGATGTACTTCTCCATGAGGTGCCGGATGCGCGGGTGCCGCTTGAACACCGACCCGTCCACCGCCACCGCCGTGTGCTCGCGCTCCATGCGCTGCAGCAGCGTCGCGATGCCTGGCACAACCAACAGTTTTTGATAAAAAGAGGGGTAGAAGCGTATAAACGATCATTAAACATAAAGATCAAGCACCACGAGGATCACGTACTCGTACCTATGTACGACTTTTATGCTTTCTCGTCATTAACCATTCACCCGCTTGTAAGCAATGGTCTCTTCTCAGGATTTCACCTACGACAAATATTACGAATATATTTTACACAAAATCATCATGTGTAAATACTAATTTCGTCGGTCGTCACGTCACGACGGAATTACATGTGGGTTTGAATGAAGCTCTTTGTACTTACAAAAATGTGTACAAACCAAGCATCTAATAACAAAATATTATGATAGTAACAAAAGCACTCACAAACAGACACAAGTTGCGCGGCGCGGTTGGAGATGACCCTGGCCACGTGCTGCGCCACCAGCGCGTCGTCGCGCGCCACGCCGCGGCCGCACGCCGCGCGCAGCGCCGCGGCCGTCGCCTGCCACGCGCCCGCGCACTCCTCCCTGCCGGAGCGCCGGACGCTCAACACACACTTACTCGTACGAGTATACCGGACTAATATCATGGAACCGGTACAGTTCACCCTCATCATCCGCCATGTAGCAAAGCTAGGAGCAAGTTCTTGTGTCTCGGTTGAGGATGCTATTCGGTTGAAGATACGTCATTCAAAGCGACCGTCTCAGTCCTCACGAGTAGCAATAGTTTCACATAATATTATGACATCAGATAGAACTTTTCTTTCGATCGTTTTCAAACCGTTTCTTTTCCTTCCTTCTCTTCCGCCACGGATACTTGACAGGATTCATTTGAACAGTGTGAATACTACTCACTCCTCAAACTCGCTGACGTGCGCGGAGAGCAGCTGCTGGGGCGGCGCGGGGAAGAGGCCGTCGCGCGCCAGCCCCGCCAGCACCGAGCGCAGCAGGTCGCCCAGGTACTTGCCCCCGATGTACTTCTCGAATCTGGACAAACAGAAAAGCTTTTTTTTAGAAAGGAAGCAGCATACTGCTAGTGTATGCCATATGGTATTAAATGGTCTTTACAATCCATAGTCATCCATATTCCATCAAGTTGGCAGGCTATCGCAGCTTTATTTGACCAAAACGGAATCTTCACTGAAAGTTAGGATTGACGGCTCAAGTCTACCAGCATTCACATCTACATCATAACAATTGCTAGAAGTAGAAAAAATAGAAGTCAAATAGTTGTACAATTCATGCCCGTATCCAGTGTTATTTGGACAGACTCAGTTTCGTTATCATCCACCTTCCTTGGTAGTAAAAGAACTCGAGTGTACTCGTAACTCACGTGAAGGAAGCAGTGAGAAGGGAGTTGTCATCGACCTCTCGATCGAACTCCGTCTTGAGGAAGTCGAGGCAGCCGTTGTCCCCGAAGGCGCCCCACTCGACGTCGACGCACACGTCGCGCACGCGGTCGTGGCGCGCCTCCCAGTGCTGCACGCGGGAAGCGCGCTCCATGTAGCACCCGTTTGACCCAGTCCCCATTATAACTCCGATCTGAGGGGCAACAACATCTTCTTTACTTTTTGTAAAGTGTTTACCTAGTATACGGATTTTATAGTTTTAACGTGCAGTTAAATTGCTGTTGTCTGCCCTGTTAAGTACAGTAATCCAATACTAATCCTATTCACCAATAAACCAATTCTTACATCTTCTTCTTTTTGCAAATAAATGATTTATAAGTACAAAATCATTAGTCCTGAGTCTTTACCCACTATAAACTATTGAGTGTGAGTGCCTTACCGCAACATCGGGATCGATTTGCGCGCCCGCCACGAGCGTGCCCGTGGTGTCGTTGAGCAGCACTTGCACGGTGACGTGGAGGTCGCGGCGGTGCAGGCAGCGCTGCAGCAGGGCGGCCACGTCCACGCCGTCCATGCCGCCGCACTTAAAGCTCTTCGTCCACGTGATCAGCTCACCCGAAGAGATGGAGTGCTGCTTCATCGGGAACGAGAATGTGAATCCTAGAAGGAAAGGTAGGCTGGTAAACTAATGGCGGAAAAACACAGCACTGCTACTGTACCGAATGTAACAGAGTGCCGTTGACTAGACCGATATTGCACGACACTAAATCTATATATTATGTTTTTAAAAGAACAAAACAAATGCTGTTTAATAAAGAATTTTATAAATATTTAAATAATTCATGGTTTATAAAAAAAAGGAATTAAAATAGTTTGTAGCAATATCCTGAGCATTCGCCTATCGCAGTTGTAAAGATTAATAATTACAAACTTATCATTTAAGATAGCACAACAGAGGCAACGCTGATACCTACAGTACTATGACTGAAGAAATTAATAAAAAAATAGGTAGTCACCGTGACATGGCGTTTAATGAGGCTTGACCGCTTACGTTGTTCGGCCTTAACAAATTATTTGTATAGTGATTATTTTGATTGGTAAATAAAAAATAACGAATGTTTTTGAAAGTTAACGATCGATAAAATTGTTTTTTTCTTATGTAGGAGTCGATTTACCGAGAGATAACTCTTCATGCTCCATGCCCTCCTCTCGAAGGAAGTCCTGCACGCAGTCCGCTAGAAACTCGAAGAGCTCCACGCCTGGACCCAGCCGTAGCTCGTCGCTGCAAACAAAAGTGTTCTAAGAATGTTTTCTGTCGACTCAGGAAGTAGGTACCACCACCACACTGACCACACCATTTTCTATCGTAAAGCAATTTGCGTCTCGGATGTGGTAGCCGTCGGACAAACTATCTAAGTTCTCAGGAGTACGAGTAATATCGTATTTATATCGCAGAAACAGTCAGACTTATGTTAACAGAAGCTCTATATTTGTGTGCAGCTGTGCTGCAATAATTACACCGCAGATTATTCCGGTAGTAACTCCACTAAATACACGACAAGTTGATACATTCACTCGGATACGTACTCGTGGTAGTCATTAAACGTATTTAAACAGTAATTGTAGTAATAATTACCATCTCTATTTACTTTTTTGTGATTCAAACTACCGACAATACCTACAGGTAGTACCTACGAGTACATACGACCCATGTACGCTCACTTTCAACCGCATATATATGTTAGAAGTCCTATTTGAGGTAGTGCTTGGACGTATTGCTACTATATGACGGGGACTAAGATGGTTGCTCCAGCATCTGCCCACACTTCCCCAACGGAAACACAAGAATTTGCTTGTTTTATTATATAATAATTTAGATTAAAGGCTGATCCAGCGCTAGTGAGACTCCACTAGCTCAGCGGGATAGCAATAGGTGGGTACATGACTTCAAACCGGTCCTCTTGAGCCGACTTGGAATGTAGGATGCAAATAGCGTTTGAAATAACAACTTTAGATTTCTGTTACTAGTCTGGGTGTTAGTGCGCCTAATTGTCTTTGTGTGTGTCCATGGTACTTCAGAGACAGGACATCGTAGTGATCGGCTGCGAAAATTATGAAGCGTTGTTTTTATTGATTTATTATTACTAATTATGATCGTCACCAAAGATCTACTAATGTACGAGTATCTACTAATGTGGAACATTTGATCTCTTACACGCTTGCGGCAAAATCTGACATGCATGCTTGTATTGTACCTAGCCTGTAAAGTGATAGCCTGGATCGTAGCGTAAAATAGAATCTTACTCATTGTGATACGAGTAACATAATTATAAGCCACAGGTCCAACCACAAGGATAAGGTCAATTTTCACAGAAAATTCTTATTGAATTAATAAAATATGACATTCTTTATTTTATTTAGTTTCAGTGAAAGTCTTGGCAACTTCTCAAACTGTCTCCACCAACCTCTATGCCTTCGTCAACACTTAACAGAAATTTTTGTCACTAAATGTTGACAATAGAAAAGTTTGATGGAGAGAACTAGCTTAATTAATCTTATTCCTCGTCTAGTTTAATACGTTTTTGTTTACCTGATGTGGTATTGTTTGACTTCTTCTCGAATCAGGTTCCCGCGGTGGAGTTCTAACAGAAGTACGCGGAAGTTGGTACCGCCCAGGTCCAGCGCCAAGAATACACCCTCCTCTGTTATATTAAGAAAACCTTGTTAAATTACAGACCTAAGCCAGATAACTTACTAAAGATCAATAGGGATTAGGTAAAAATGAGTAAAAATTTATTGTACTTAATATAATAAACATAGCATCTTGTGTTAACAAAACAAAACAATAAAAAAACAGGTGACCTTAGCGTTAATTAATATTTATTAAGCTATCATTTTATCAAAAACATTTAAATAATTACTTTTAAGTGTCCTCCATTTTAATGATTAACAGTGATATTGTTACAAATGTGTTACAACATTCTCCATCCCACGTACCTGTCCCATCAGGTAGCTCCGGCACGTACGTGTTCTCCATCTGCAGGCTGGACGGCAGCTCCCGAAGCCCATTCTCTATCTCGCGCAAGAACACTTCGCCAACCCGCCGCAGCGTCGCGCCGCAAAGCACCATGTCGGACAACCTGGACTCAATCTGTGAAATGGTACAATCGGATTCAGGTATCGCAGACTTTCCTCGATATCTGGTCTGAGCTCAAAAATACTCGTAATAAGAATTATTATCGTCAATGTGCCCTCTACTCAATCTGCTTGATTGAGTAACTTCAATTGTTGAAATATTTCTAGATATCTTTAAACTTTAATGAAAATACTGGCAGTAAATTTACAAGTCATTATATTATATGGAATTTCAGTAAATGTACTCGCACATAAATATCTATACTAATAATCCTTAATTAATAAGATAATTGGCATTTGTAGAGACTATCTCTACAAATCATAATAAACAAGTAACCTTGCGGAGGTTAAGATAAATTAATTGTTTTGATAATAAAATCTGTGGGTATATAAGTATTTTAAAACCATCGTGTTTAAATAAAAAAACGATGACAAGAAACACAAGAAACCTTTTGTTACGCTGGAACCTCTGATAATGTAAATTTCGTAATAATCAACTTGATGTTACATATTAATTTTAAGAACCCCTTAGAGGTCCAATTGCTTATAATAAATATAGGTAGTAAGTACACTTAGTCAGTTTTATCCCCAGGACTTAGAGGGAAATTCTGTTTGAGAGAAGATATTTCTATGACAACGTTTTTTATCTAGTTATGTCTATAATTATGTCTTAGGGGAAAGTTTGTTAAATGAAATCGATAGTATGAACTTTTTTAACGTATGGTTTTTTCATTTCCAGCTTAACTAGAACGGTATTTCGCCTTGAGAAAAAGTGGAGCAGCACTTAAACTTGGTGCTATTGTGTGCTACACCCCAGCCGATACGAAAAGGTCTTGATCTTGAGGCGAGCCGCGCCCTGCGTCTGATACCCTCCCTTAATAATTACGATTGTGGTGGCGATGTGATTAAAATATAATAACATGATTTGTTCTGCTCAGTGTTTTATAAACCGAGAGAATTTGAAGGCTGAGGTCGAAGATCTGATAGATTTACGGAATAAATTTTCTATGCTGCAAAATGTATTGCTGCAGTTGACACCGTGAGTTTGATAACGAAACATAAGTTTACATAAAGAGTTTATCTTAAAAAAATAATATTATTGTTTAATGGCGGCAATTCTGAAGTTTATGAAATTTTATAAGGCCACCTACAAAGTTTCTTACATGAAATAAAACAATTTGGTTATTATATCATAAAAGGAGCGTTATTTATTAAAGCGATTACTACAGAGTACCTGCTACAGACGAGTAGGGTTACCAACTTTGGATGACAAGAATAGCTTCATTAAAGTTAAAAAAATTACAACTCGGAGTAAATCATATTTTATTTTTTGTAATACGAAAGATTCATCTATTTGTAATGTCTGTAGTCACCTTAAAAACAATTGCATTTTAGGCGATTTACAGTAACAGAATTTAGAATGCTATACATATAGTCCTATTATCCTATTCCGACTTCAGGTTGCGAATTAACCGAATCGTATGCTAAATGTGCTACAGCAACTACCTAAGTTAACATCCTTAGAGCAGTGCCTACTATATTTTCTGCCTCATTATCATGCGTGTTTAAGTCGTTAAGTAATTGAAACTACCGAACAACAAGACATTTATGTTGATTGCGTATAATTTAGATATTTATATGAACTGTATTTATATATTCTTCCGACAACAAGGCGTCAGTAAATCTCGAGCTCTCCCCCTGACGCTGACGGTAATCTCTTGAAAAACAATACTTATAACAGATAAGACTCATAACATAATTATATTATATTGTTAGTATATAATTATATTATGTTATGATTTGTTTAATCCTTAGCATAATTAGGTACGTAGTCAAAGTTTAAAGATTTCATTACTTTTCTTGTGCCATCCTACTAATATTATTAACGCGAAAGTTTGTAAGTATGGATGGATGTTTGTTATTCTTTCACGTAAATACTACTGAATGGATTTTAATGAAACTTTACAATAATATAACTTATACATCAGAATAACACATAGGCTACAATTTATA
>DWAV01001430.1:0-13613 GCA_018231305.1 Noctuana lactifera
TTCTGACATCTATTTTTTCAATAACGCTTACTGAATTTGTTACAATAAGTACAAAGTGAAAACATTGCATAAAATAATATGTAGTAAACAGAACGTCGTTTGCAGTAACATACCTACCATTGATATTTGACAAAGTTACCGAATTTTCAATATGTAGGTAATTGATGAGAGATTTCGTTTAGTTTACGGCAACGTGGTGATCAACTGCACACACAATTGCCAGACCACACGATCGAATGAGCAATTCTCAATACTGAATAATTACGAAATCACAGACTCGTGGCGGTAGACACGATCGTCATTTTGGCAATTAACAGACTATTATTTACCTATGTCTTTGTATGTGTATTGAATATAATTTTGTTAAAGCAATCCCTGCTAGTAAGACAAGCGATGATCAGTAATTGATGATTAAGACTCTTATGCGAGAAGACCGGTTCAGATCCCATCGGCACGCATCCATGACTTTTCTAAATTATATTTTATGCAATTAAATGTCAATAGCTGCAATGGTGAGGGAAAACATCGTGACAAAATCTTCATGCTTGAGAGTTCTCCATAAGTTCTCAAAAGGCATGTGAAGTTCGCCAACCCGTACTGGGCCAACGTGGTGGACCAAGGCCTATCTTCTCGTGTTCCAGACGTGACATGTGCCCAGCAGTTATACCATTTTTGTTATGTTTAAAATGAAAGTAAACAAAATAAAGGAAATATATGTCTATAATATAATATACTAATACTCGATTGTTTAGATCAGATAATGTAAGATCCATTAGCGTTAAGGAGATAAGCGTTACGAAAACAGAATGTTAATTACATTTACATAAGCAGTGTTGCTACAAGCTCAAATCAATTATGAAGACAACGATCGCTTGAGCTAAATTTAACAACACCATATTTAATTTATAACATCAATTTTAGTTCGTCAGTTATAACATCACTAATTAAAAAATAGGTGGAATAATTTAAGTCCACTATACTATACCTAGATAAAAATACAATTGCTTGCAAAATTACAATTTTTTGGTGATACTCTTGATAATCGACGACCCTTGTGGTGTAGTGGTTACCACGCCAGTCTACCGTTCGAAGGGTCCCGGATTCGATCCCCGGCGGGGCAGAAATTTAAATGATGAATTTAGATTTCTGTTACCGGTCTAAGTGTTTGTGTATGTCTTTGTGTGTGTCCATGGCACCCACGACACAGGGACACAGGGAATCCTAGTGTGGGGCTGTGAGTGTGAAACGTTATTTATTTATAACCGTAAAAAAACAATAAAACTTTTCCTCTCCATAATTTCCCTTTTATTTATAGCTAAATCACTTCAAGTCGAAGACTGCGTGCTTAATGCCAATTAAAGGAGTGGGGTGATTAAAATAACATATATTTACGATGAAAGACAACGTGTGCGAGGGTGAGTAATAATTTACGACCGTCCTTGGTTTTAACCCCGTTTTACTAACCAAAGTTCCCTAGTTTTGTCTCTAATATGTAACCAACTTACATATTTACGAGTGTTTACTACACATTTTAGGCATTCAATAAATTTTGTTTGCACCTAAAGTTTTGACCAAGCGTTACGAAAACGAATTTGACTGAAGAAAGCAATTTCTTTTGCATGCTTTAAACTTACACCAATGTTTTTATGCATATGCAGTGCATATTCTATTCTGGCATTAAATAATGTGTACCTAAAGCGTACTTAATGATTGACTTCCTAAATTGCAGTATTAACTCCATTAATCCATTTATAACCGTAAAAACATAGTTCCGAGGAAAATATCGATTAACCATCACTATTCGTTCTATTAATCTTTAAAAGAAATCCTCCCTAATTTTGTACCATTATATCTACATTTTCCGATCAAAATAATTGTCATCAACATGCACCTCAGGCTTTCACAGTTTAATTATTCATTACGTTATGGCAACCAGTAACATTTCTCATCATGGACGAGTTTCCAGACTTGCTTATATTAATTAACGTTGTAAAGAAATTACCTTAATTTTTCAAGTTACGATTTTGTTTTTTTATCATCTAAACTACATTTTATCATCTAAACAAAGTTAAATAGCAAAACTAGGGAAAGATAAAATACAATTATTGTGACATAAAACTATGCTTTATTATACTATTTATACTATGCTTTATTATGCGCTTTTTTCAATTTTATTTATAATTTACATTACAATTTTATTACTTACTCATATATAAACAGATATCTATACATATGTTTTGTTCCAATTTCAAAAAGTATTGCCATTGCGAGTTACGTTAGCTCAATCGTTTAGGATATGAGATAGTCGATATTTATGTGAAACGCTCGCCTGAATTGCGAATCCGACAGTCGGCGCTCAATAAATAATACCAAAGGGTTCTAATATTGTTGGCTCACGCGACATTATAAGTTTCATATTACTGTTAAGTATACCTACCTATTGTATCTCAAACTAGCGACCTCACCCGTGTTTGCACGGGTGCAACTCACACGGAGACATTTGCATTTTAAAGACAAAGTTTGATCGATTATAAGTTTATTTAGATTGATACAACTATTATTACTTACTTATGTCAACTAAAAGATGTTAAATGTTATTTTAACTTCCAAAAGACGGTTCCCAATTAGGTACTTATATTGTTATTGTGTACATAGTTTTAATTGAAAGAAATAAACTAATTTTGATTTTTTGATTTCATGTAAGTACCTATATACTTTTTTAATTTTCTTGTCGGAGTTTTTTTTTATTTATTTCAAGCAATTGATATTATTATGATTATGTGACAATTGATATCAACGTAATAAAAAAATTAAAGGTACAAAATTGAAACTTATGACTGCAATATTCACTGGTTACTTATAAGCCTCTTTAGCTCAGTGGTAGAGCACTGGTCTCGTAAACCAGGGGTCGTGAGTTCAAACCTCACAGGAGGCAAAATCTGCGATAATGTATTCGTTTTTTATAAAAATTTAAAATTATCAGTGAATGTTAAAAACAGATAATTGAATTTTAAGTTTTGTATTGTTTATTTGTTAATTCGAATTGAATATTTAAAGGCTCTAATATAAAATCCTTTTTGGGTAATTCGCTTGTTATCTAATTAATAAAATATTCATATTAGAAAATAATTACTTAAATGTATTTTAACTTTTTTTATGAAATAAAAAACAGTAATTTATAAACAAATCTAACCCACTTCGAAAATAAAAGTTCTGGCATCTTTATTTTGTTTGTTAATTTCTTTTTAAGGATTATTAAATTTTTAACAAATAATTTTTTAACAAATATTTTTTTAAATGTCGTAATTTTTACATAGATTGATTATTATTAAGTATGAATATCTTGCAGTTCAATTAATATTACATACACATTACACACGCATCAAACTGACAAATCTCCGTAAATTGTATAATACAGAATGACTCAACAACGTTATCTCATACATAAAAGGCGCCCTGTTATAGTTTAATTTACTTTAATATTTTTAAACTAAAATAACCAAAACCAAAGTAAAAAATATATCTTAAAAAATGCGTATAATATATAAAGGTAAATCGCTTACATATTATTATGCTTGTCAGGTGCATCGGCAATTTCATTGGGAGGAGGCAGTCACCAGAAGAGAGGGGTCTAGACAGTTGGCCGGCGGAGACCGGGCGGAAATACTCGGAAACCTTTTATTTTATTACCTTCTTCAAACGATTTTCCCGAGCCTATTATGACGGTAAGCAAGCACGTTCTCGTTAATGTTTCTTAATAACTTGTATTCGAGTTTCAGCGATACCCAAATTTCTAACTCCTATAAATATTTATTTGTTTTCGTTTTTAATTTACATTTTATCGATCACATAGTATTATTTTATGACATGTACTAATCTCTTACTTATTATTTTAATTTGTTTAGATATATATGTAGGTATAAACGAAAAATATCAACGAAGTCTCAAGTAGAAATTTTAATGTAATTTTGTCTTGTCTTCGTAGTCCTGTTCCTACATAAGTAGTTGAGTTTTCCGCCTTCTTATTCTCAAGGGTTTTTTTCTTGACAATATTAAATATTGTTGGAAAAACCAATACTGAAATGTAATTGAGATCCAATTAATTATATCGAGAAATAAACTCAACATATAGAGCTTTATCTTAGTATAGGTGAAATGAAAATGGATAATATTTATCACAAATAAAGGTGGCTTACTCAAGTTTAGTAACTCCTTAAAACAATGCAGTGACGGAGTTTATGTTGTTTTTAGGAGTCAGCAACGAACCTTTAGTAGCAACGATCAATACAAAGTTGAAACGATCGAACATAAAGCCATAGTGGTAACATAACCACTAACGGCAGGTACTGAACACCGAATGTCGTTACCCCCGGGGCTAGGTACTAATTTGAATGTCTCTGCCAAGATAACAGTAACTGTATACATGCATGCATTCAATATATTCGCATACAAGTGTGTTATATTGAAACATACGAGTATCTAATATAAAATGGTCGCCTGTGGTTCTAAATTCGACGGATATAGATAAATAAAGTGATTTGTAGCGCCATATACTCGTATAAGCGAATGTTGTGCACCCATTACATTTTGTCATTCTATTCTCTTTTTCCATATTATGAGCTTTATTAATGCCAAATCTCAGACCCCTTCGTGAGGCGTAAGGTTGTAAGGTGCTCAAAATTTGATTTCATTTTAGCGTTAAGTTTAATTTTATAGTTATTTTAGAATTTAATTGAATCCTATATACCTGTAAAGGTAAATAATATAAATATGGTTAGAACTCCATGCTTTTGCAACACCTTCGTGCTTATCCATAGGCATTATAAATCCAAGCAAATCGAGTTGCGGTCATATACCTACCTTAGTTTTGTATAATATTTTTAATAATCTGTAAAAATGACATAAATATAATAGTAAGTAAGAAGAGCTGTATTTTTATAACATTCTTTTTTTACTGTGAAATTGATATTGCACTGTTGACATACTATACTTGAAAGTAATTTTTCAAGTAGCCCGAAGCAACAAAGCGCTTGCTTGGACTCAACGGAAGTAACGTAAAAATGTAATTTCAGCGGGAGAAAATATTATTCTTTCTTCGAATAACAGTAATATTAACGAAAGGTCACTTTTCTAATTAATTTTCTAAATCTGATACAATTGTTTCAGCAGACTTCAATATATAGCCTTGTAATTGATTAGCTTTACCATGCGTAGGCATAACAACCATAGGGTATGTATAGGCTCTATGAATGATCACTAAATTATATTTTTTCGTTTCGTGATGACCCCTTGCAATCTCCATTCACATTCACATTAATTTGGAGGTGCCGTTATTTTAATAAATCAGTTAAATGTATAATAACAAAAAATGTAGACTTTAGTCTTTGTCACCGAGATTCGACAGTAAGTTTAAAAAAAAATTTTTAGTATCACTCTTGTCTTATATAAACATTGTCAAAGCGGGGTTAAGACTAAAAGTACTAGAACCGATAAAAGTCACAGATGAGGCGTGCATTGGGGAGCAATAAACTGCGTGGGCAATTTGTTTAATCAAAAACAAATGCACGAGGCCCTCCCGCCGCCCGCCTTGTAACGTGACACTTTTGTTTTTGTTTTGTCATCTCGCCGAATGAGATTTGTTTTGTTTTCCATGCCCTTTATTAAGAGTAACTTATTACTTAGTAAAAATATTGTAGGACATTATCTGTTTGATTGTATCAATCACAAACTTAGGTAGGTATATTAGTTTGACTAAACGTATCTCAGAAAAAACATGATCACTGTTATTAATTATTATCTCACATTACTAAGAAAAATAATTATTACTTCAAGGTATAATTTTATTAAACCCACAAAGAAAATCTTGTTCTTAAATTGACAGTAAAGTTCAGTAAAATGCATAGTTATGCTTTTTTTAAGCGTACATAAATTTTCTATTCACCGATTCTCTCTGTTTGAGTAAATGTAAAATTGAATAAGTTACTATTCTCACATTCTAGATAATGTATAATAAAATGTATAATGTATACTCGTAGATACATCCATCTTACCATTTACCTCGTTCTTTGTAAAAACTTAACGCGAATAAAATGAGAAGTTGCAAACTACATTTTGGACTTGTACTTTACACTGGCCTTGATCAGTACACTCGAGCTACGAGTACAAATCGGTTTAAAGAATTTTCATTCGGCATGCGGAACTCAACAAATTGTTCATAACAAACATACAAAAGGCATCCTGTTTTGTGTTGTTAACTGGACAATTTTCATATTAGACTACAGCACAGATATCACTTTATAAGAATCGCTGTAGGGAATTTTTATTACGTCAATTACTTTAATAGCAGACTTACAGACATGCACGTCTTAATCTGAGTCTCTTTTAAAGTATTTCCAAACAGCTATCTAATACTGATCAGAAATAGGATAGAATTTTCCTATAAATATGACAATACAATTTTATTATGAAACGGACTTCGACGTAATGATGGCTCACAAACTTCCTACAGATCCTCTCTACAAAATTACGAAACTTTACTAAAACTGTAAAAATATTTTAAAAAGATTATTTTCAGGTTAAACAGCTTGATAAACTAGTTTCTTGAGTACTTGAAGTGTTCAAACGCTTAATTATTCCAGTTAATAAATTTTTTTACACATCAAGAACAACCTTAATACTCGTACCTACTATAAACAACAACAATATTTGATTAATATTATAAATAATGAAACTAACAACGACAGTTCGTGAAACACAATCATCAAATCGTTGAACATTTTGAACACATCCGATCTATCTCCATTAGGCAAAACATGCAGGTTCGAAGCCCATCGTAGCATGATACTCATTTGTGAGTATACAAAAAAATTCAGTAAACCTATTACTAATCCCAAAGCCTTTCTATTTACATAGTCAGTTTCATAAAATTGGATATCTGTTTTGATTTGATTGATACAGTTTCAAACCGATGTCGTGATGGATTTACTATTTTTAACTAAAAATACATACAAGGGTTTCAAATAAACCTGTTATTCTAAAAGAAATTGAATAGTGAATGAATATTACATAATTTTTTGCTTCTGGAAACTTAACTATTTATTAAAAAAATCTTTGTATTGATACTCTGTGTTAAAACTAGTCGTAGACCCCAAATAAACATGCTACGACCGTAGCGCCGTAGCATTTATAAACGAACAAAAATATCGTTGTTTATTATTGTAAGTCGGATCACGTTTCCAGTCCTATCTCCGTCAAATATAATGGTTCTATCTTTGTCCAATTTAATCATCATTCATAGAAGATTAGAGTTACATCAAGATAAGCAATGTTCTATTAGATGTGGAAATCAATGTGATCGGTTTTTTGCCTCTTCCTTGCCTTTCACCTCCCTTTAGGTATGCCCATTGTTAAAGTTATTTCTAAGTAGGTATTGTAGCGTAAATCATCTGGGTTTTTATGTCATGAACGAATACGTAACCATTGATTCTTGATACTTTCTTTAAAATTTAAGAAATATCTAAAATTACTAAGACTCAAATTTAAAATTAAATTTAATTAAACTTGGAAAATGATGTTGAAAAAAATTTCTAAATCCAATAATATACAAAATCCACACGCGCATGTACCACGCAGCCTCACAAACAGGAACAAATATTGTCGCACGATATTGTTATTCGAAACACGGCAGCTCGGTCACGTCTCACTCCAATAATTCCATACTGACTCATCCTCGCCTGCTACAATTTTCACTTGAGAATATCAAATAATCCATATTAAACTTTCCTACATTCTGTATGCATACGTACGCGCACCCTGGTCCAATCAATTCTACTAAAATACAATTTAAATTTGAATTGACATTGTGCAAATATACAATAATAGAATATGTGAGAATCAAACTCGAGACTAAATCCAACCACTTTCAAAGTTTCAAGTGGTGCCCTCCAGTGCCAGGCCAGTGGTCCCGGGTAGGACGACGTTGTTTGTGGCCGTTGAATACAAGGGAAGGCCACTAAGGCAGGCCACAAGGGGGTTTTGGTGCGGTAAGAATCCCACATGATCCCCGATCATTCCCATGATGTCCAGGTTTCTTTAGCTCTAAATTACTCAATATTGTTATAAGACACCAATAGACTCAACTTTTCCTATCTCTTTTCTTGCGTAGAGTTAAAGCATATTGCTTTTTGTATTCGTATTAATAATATTAAAATGATACCTTCCTAGACAAGGAAAATCAATAGACCATACGTACTTAGAAATAGAAACAACTAGAGCTTCGCTTGGAAATGGAGACATTGCAACGGTTTACAGACGAATAGTTCTGGCAAGGAAATACACTTGAGAAATGCATGCTTGCTAGTTTCAATTGATATTTTAAGCCGTACTTAGGTATACTGTGCCAAGCGTATTATGAGGATATAAGTTTAAGAAATCAGATTTTCATATACATTTTGTTTTAAATTTATTAATGTACATAAAATACTGTTTATTCTATAGGTATCTCTCGCAGTATAACTACAAAAAGGAAAGTTTATGATCTTTTCTTTTCATCTTTCTTATAATTTTGTAAAATACTATTGCTTTCGACTAATTTTGTGTAACAATTTAATAAACAAATGACTATATCTTGAGCCGGTTTTGTTTAAGGGAAAACTTGTGCTCAGCGCAATATTATGCGCAATGGTTTGTTGTTGATAAATTGTAACCGTGTCGTAAAACAATATAATAAGGTTACAATGTTTCCTGCTCACAAATAAAGTCGTGATAATAATCACCTCAGATATTACGCCCTCTCAAAAATAATTTTTCACATCGTTCAAAACCCCAAATTACTCGTATAATAGGCATGTTTACCGGGTTTTAATTAATATTTTGTTTTCAGACACGCAAAATGCAGGCCGAAAGATTTGATCAGGATATAAATTTTCGCTTAACCATTGACAATAAAAAAGAGTTTAAATAAAATTGCTGACACATTGACCCGATGAGTCATAGTTCAGAGCTGGCGATCCATCACATCAGGTAATTCTATTACACGAAGGTACAATACGCTAATTGCTTTTTTATACTGCCACTGGTGGGGGTCGCTCTTACACGTTGCAAAATGTGTATGTTTATTTTTTACATAAAAAGTAAATTCAAAAAGGGAAACCTCTAAAAAAGTTACGCTCTAATAAATTGTTATGACCTTACAATATTTGTCGTGCTTTAATAAAAAACTTATACGTAACATATTTTTGTGTATTTAATAAGTATAGCCTATATACGATTACTTAATAAATGTTATGACTTTATAATAATTATTATGTTGCTAATCATAATTATAACAATTATGTTAACTTTAATAGTTATGTTGTTTCAGATCCGTACAGAATTTCAGCAAATTTTCTTCTGTTGTTTTTATGAATGTATGTGCAACAGACGTCAAATTATTATTACTAACAAAAATTACGTTTATTTTTTCTTATTTATCGTCAACTTACAGATATAACACCCTAATATTATTATTAGTATTAAATAAAGGCAAAAGTTCTGTGTAATATTCTAAAAATTGTATAATAGAAGCTCATAAAGCCAGCGCAAGGCACATTAAGAAACGCCATAAAACAAACAATATTATCCCCGAAAGGCTCCCGAACGAGTCTTACAATCGCAGAAAAGGAAAAGCGGAGAAATCTTATCAAGAAATATGACACAAATAAAATATTGCCGCCATCGGACGCTGTTCCAACATTTTATCCGAAATGTCAATCCAATAATTCTGTAATAATATATGTGTGTAGTTTTACTAGTCATCTTTAGTCGCATTATTTAATAATAGTAACATATACTGTACCAATATTAAAATCCATTGTATCTGTATCAATCCTCATATTATTTAAAACTTATTCGCACAACACTTTAACATTTCACTGCCGACATAGTTGCATTTCACAAACCACGCGCGACGACATAAAGTTTAGAATACACTTTACACTGTACATGTTTATGTACGAAGTTGTAAGTCCGGTATTTACCGACAGAGGTCGTGGCACGGTGGGCGCGCGTGGCGTACTGCCGCCCTATGGCGGAAAAACAAGTTTCCTGCAGCCTCCACCCCACCCCCCGGATGCGCACTTGCAGTTCTTTCAACGTATGTCTCAAGTCTGTAATACGAGACTTATTTAACTCCTAACCTATTTTACGGGGTTTGTTCAGTAGCTCTGTTTGTTTACTTTTTGTAATTAAAAAGGATCGTTTAATGTTTTAAGTTCCGTATTTTTCAGTGACAATTTTTTAATGACAAACAGTTAAATGCAAATAGTTGAACTTTAAATAATACCTACTGTTAGGCGTTCTTTGCCTTAGCACAAATTGTACTAATAATATTTTATCATACACGTTAAATTTGCTAATACAAATTTACAAAGACATTATTTATTTACAAATGTGACATATTTTTATGTCGATGCAGAAGCTTATGACAACATTAAAATTAGAAAGGTTTTAATTATATTTTTGATTTAATAATATATACCATATTTATAGTTTATATCTGAAACACCCTTAACCCTATTCCTATGTCTTGTGTTATGGCACCCATGGGCATGTGACTAAAGCCTTGCTAGAGACAGCGAAGCAGACGCCTAATCTTATACTTACGAGTATATACGTACTCGTAGCACTCAGAACAGGACAATGCTTTGATAGCGTTAATGGCCAAATGTGTGTCGCCTAATGGCGCGAAGCATTAATGCCGTCATTAAAGTTTCATGAAACCTCAATTGTGAGTTATACCGAAACTTTGTATACATTGTTAATTCTTATGCTAGGTACTAGACTTTACCGCTACTTCGTATATTTTAAAATACATTTAGGTATTTTATATGTATGCATTTTATATTTAAATTAAACTTAATATAATGACTACCTTATGCTCGCGGCTTAGTCTAAAATCGGGTCTAAATAGAAATAAAAAATGGAAAAATACTGGAAAAACTAAAAAAAGAGGGGGAGGAAATAGCCTATGTTCATCCCAAGACCCTCAAGCATCTCTAATTTCATCACAATCGGTTCAGCGGTTTGGCCGTAATGACGTCACAGACAGACAGACACACAGAGTTACTTTCGCATTTATATTAGTATGGATACGTGATATTATTTAAATGCAACTCTGAAATTAAAAAAACAAAGATATTTATTATCGTATCATAGAACGAACCCTTTCATTCGTATTTTCAGCGCAGGCGATCGGTCACGTAAACTGCCATAACTCGCGCTGACAACTTGAAGTGGAAGATGGCTTTTTGATCTCGCCCCAAAAGTTTCAAGACAGCTAAATCTTGCAGACGGAAGGATCAAAGGGAAATAAAGAGGAAAATCTATGAATTTTTTACAGCTTACCTGCTTACTGTGCATAAGCCGATCGAACTATCTAAACATTTAGGTAGCAAGAACGATGTAGATGTAATCTATTAATACTCGTAGTGATTTTTTATGAAAATTGTGTCCCAATAAGTTGTGTCACGTCTATAAGTTGTGTCACGTCTATAATTTTTGAAGCTATTTTTTCGGAGAGAAAAAATATGGCGAGGAAACGCTTAATCAAAGTAAAAATCAACGAATCAACTGTAAAATTTATTCTATTGAGAAAAAGTGTCTATTGTGTTTCTGGAGGCATGATGTCTCCATTCATACATGGCTCCCACGACAAAGGGAATCCTAGTGCGTGGCTGTGAGTATGCATTAATAAAGTAAGGTATATTTATACTAATAATATAAAGCTGAAGATTTTGTTTGTTTGTTTAAACGCGCTAATCTCAGGATCTATTGGATCGATTTGAAAAATTATTTTAGTGCAAGATAGTCCATTCATCGAGGAATAGTCTATCAAGCGTTACGTTGCAATCCTTAACCCGGGTGAAACCGTGGATGCACAGCTAGTTAATAATATTATTATTACACTGGAACTCTAACAAGTTCCAAAAAATTCTTCTACGTATTCAGAAATTGCAAAAACAAATTAGTAAAGTACGAGCTCCCCGTAGTTACCGTCTCATCCATTTTTACGCATCAACGCTTGTATAAATTACTAGAAGTGCACCCCAAACAAGGCACTCACCCCAGATGACTTGCACTTTCAATGCACATTTTAATGGGTTTGTCTTCTCTATGAGCGTCTGTCCTTTGTACTCTAATTGTAGTGAGATATTTCACACAAATTGTGTTATGACTTAGGCGTGGAAGATGAAAGGCGTGAATGAGCGTAAAGTTTATCTATACCTAGTAATAGCTAAAGTTTGTTTGTTTGATTTTGTTTGAACGCGCTAATCTCAGGAACTACTGGACCGATTTGAAAAATTCTTTTAGTGTAAGATAGTCCATTTATGGAGGAAGGCTATAGGCTATCAAGCGTTACGTTGCAATTCTTAACGCGGGTGAAACCGGGGGGCACAGCGGCACAAATTACCGCGGTTTTACGAAGGTAAAAAGAACTAAACAAGTTACAAGAAAGTCGCTGTACTATTCCACATGCCTAACAGTTTGTTTATAAATTGATGTATGGATTCAATATGAATTAATTATGTAGACTATACTGAGAGGCAACAAAATAGAATAAGCCCTGTAGAGTAAAGCCGAGCTGAGACAAAGAGGTCGCAGGTGTTTCAACATTCTGGTGCTCTAAATGGAATATCTCATGTACGGGTTACTTCAGATCTCCGACACAATTGATCATATATTTTAGTCAGTTGGGGAAATATTTGCGTAGATATCTCTAGCTTATTGAATTAAGTTATTTGAACGCTTTACGCGTTTGTGTAAGTAGGTATATCATTATCGTTTTACAGATAGACACATATACGCCCGTAAAATGAAAGTAAGATTGAGATCAATCGTGAGTGCGAATAAGTATTAATTAATTTTAGGTTTAAAACTAAAAATACACACTTTAATAGCAAAAACTTATTACCACATCATTTAATTTAAAAAATGCGTAGGATTCTTAGAATTATCTTTTTCTGCACCTTCAATATTTATATAATACCTACTGAAAACAGCCGATACAGATGTTTTACATACTTAAAAACATCTGCTATAAAATATAATAATAAGTATTTCTATTATCTATTACGATGCAAAAAGAAAACGTTTAGTATTCATTATGTTCAGTGGTTTAGTGAAGAAGATTTGCTGTGTAAATAGAAAAAAAACTACAGAGAAACTCAGCACATCCTTCGAAGGAGTCTAGTTCAAGATATTAGTCCAGTCACGTTTTTGTTCCTTAAATACACAGGAGTAGATGTGCGGTAGGTACTGCTAAACTGTAAAAGCCTTTAGAAATTTAGAAAATTTTAGAATAGCTATACGACGAATGACGAATGTATTTATCCTTTATGTAGGTACTGTAGACTTTACGATATATTGTTATATTTTTAATGTAAAGAGAAAGATTTATTTGACGTAGATACATTTTGTAATAAAGCCTAAAACTACTAACTAACTATAATAAAATTATGTTGCCGATACTAGTTGCCGGCCATACTTACATGAGGCGAGCATCAGCCTCCGGGGTAGCAGCGCAACTACATGCGACCTCAGGCAGGACACGAGCCTGCTTGAGGTTGGATGTAGGT
>DWAV01001431.1:0-13608 GCA_018231305.1 Noctuana lactifera
CACAACAGCTAGCCAAACGCAATTGAGGCGCATATGGTCATATGGCCATAAGGCCAAATCGTATAAACGAGTTACACGTCAAATAGTTGTAAGAATCTTATCTCTTTCTTCCGTGATGTGTACGATGAATCGGCGAGGCGGAGCGGTGCCGGTGGCGAGTTGCGGCGAGCGAGCGGGCGAGCGGGCCCGAGGCGAGTCGATGCCGGCACAGTCAATATTTGCGCTCCGCCCGTCCCGGCTAATGAATACAATTAGATCATTCCGCGCGGCCTCACGTTTTTCATGCGCCTCGATAACTCGCCCTCTGACAACGTGTCAAATAAAGACGCCCGCCCAAAACCTTTGTACATAGCCTGCTCAAACAGAGGCGGCTACAAATTAATGTACGACCGACTTTTATTACACCTTTTTATTTGGTAGGTAAACTCATGTCAGTTAGTCAAGTCAAGCTATGTATTACTACAGCACAGATACCTACCTACCTAGTACTGTCTTAATTTTGTGTATTTAATTGTCATAAATACATAAATGTAGAGTTTCATTGAGTACAAAGATTTAAATCTAATCTTTGATTGAGTATATTATATTAATATTTATTCGATGTTTACGTTTTAGTTATTGGTATAAAAAGTAATAAACAAAAACTACCCGAGATCTTGAAAATGCCGAGGTCTGCATCCTTTTATTGCAATACATATACCATTTTGCCATTTCCGATCTACTACGATACCCTAGTACCTACAGATTAAGTGGAAACAAAATTTACTCAATCAATAAAATCAATAAGTACCTAAACGTAATAAGAAACCTTGACCCATAGGAACTGCGAGAACTGCATACTCATAATAACATAAATTGACATTGACAGCTGGTATAACTGACAGTTCGCCTGGGAAGTTACTACAGCTGGTTGCCCTCATAACCGGCCGTGAAGCAAGGCTTGTGGCGAGTTCTTTTGTTTCGGTCGCAGAAAACTAAGCTAAACTTATAAAACCTATAAAATATAGCCAAACTGTTCTGTGACACAGAGATCAATTTTGTTATTTTATTAATTTCTTTACATTTCAGTAAGCATTACAATACGTTTCTAAACTGCAGTGGAAAGCTACTCTGCCTAGCTAACTAACATAAATAAAGTAACTTGCTTCCGTGCAGTAGTCGTTCCTTGTTCCATAAAGTCTCAGAAGTCGTCCATCCCAGAGGAGTCGGTTGATCCGACGTACAACCGCTGAATACATTAGCCGTGTTTATTCGCCAGTTTGCAGCCACAGCGCCACATGGCGACACGACGCTTGTTTATTTTAATACTCAACCATTGTTGCTGCCGTTGTTTGCCGAGGGAACTGTATAAACTACCCCTGCGGATTCGTAATGTTAGGTGGTTGCTATTGTAGGTTCACTGTAAATAATGTGGTGCTTATATTACATTAAAATAAGGATGTAAAGATTTGTTCTTCTCTTTTCATTTACGTGTAATATTGCCAGCAACTCACTTTATATAAGTCACTGCTGACCACAGGTCTCTCCGCACAACTAAAGTAGGGCCTTGAAAATACTCCACGACGCTGCTCCATTGCGGATTAGTTAGTGGCCCACCCGTTTCTGCTGTTTTCAAACCGTTCAAAGAGCCTCCGATTTTATTATATTCTATTTAAAATTTTACAGTTTTGTAATCGATTGAGGAACTAACGTACTCTAGCAAGTACTTTTCTTTACCTCAACAAATAATATAGATAGAGGAACAAATGTAACGACAAATTAGTGATATTGGTGCAGGCGTTAAGTCTTCATTGCTCGAGTTAAATAGTTGAAATCACAGAAATAAAACACAATGTTTTTTATCACCATTTTGTGGACTAGAATTACCTACATACGTATTACTCACTCAATTAAATAGCATTTTGGGTATCTCAGATACTTCATTAAGATTAGATCATATAACTTTTCTTCTATTAGGTATATAAATATTCTTACACTCTAATTAAAAAACAAATAAATCTCACACATACTTACATACGTTCATAATGTCCTAACGTATCTACTGCCTTCTTTGTTTGTACCGGTATCTACTATGGTAATCAGACAATAAACATTTCTATAAACATCTACCTATATACGCACCTAATATAGATACCTATAGCTCTACGACAGTCACTGCGACCCAATTAGACATAGTCCTTATCAAGCGCTGTATCTGTTGGAGGGTTGATCTGTAGGAGGCATCTGCAGCGCGTGTGCATCTCCTGTTTAATTACATTTGTCGCCTCCCCGCTGGAGCAGTTCGGTTCATTTGCAAAGTGCATTTCGATGCCGGCCGATTGTTTCGACCCCGCGCTTAATTGCCCGCCGCACGCCCGTTATTTATTATTGACATTAGTTTGAATATTTACTCGCGTTTATCGGTTGTTATTCATTGGTTGGTGAACGCATTTACGACAATACGAAGCAATTTGACTTAATGCGTTTGAAAGTACTTGTATAAATTGTCACTGTCAACTGGGTATGATGATGAAGTTGACTGCCAATAATTTCTTTATTTGAAGTTGAGGTTCACCATTCCTTAAAAAGTTAATAAATTAAAAAATAAATAATAACTCACATTCACAGCCCCGCACTAGGATTCCCTGAATCGAGGGTGACATGGACCGACATAAATACAATTACACAAACATCCAGACAGAGAACTGAAATTTAAGTTCATCATTCAACCGGGAATCGAACCCAGGATCCTTCGAAGGGCACACCGGCATGATAACCACTAGACCGCACGGGTCGTATCGTAATATTTTCAGTTTCAGTTTCAACATAGTGAAGTCGTAAAACTTAAAATTGATGAGTAGAAAAATTTAATCTTACACAAAGTGGAGGATCACGCATCACATACGATAAACATCGAAACAAATTCCTGCAAACACATCGGCGGACGTTTATTTGCCTCGGGCCCACGCTCGACTTCACTCCGACTTCACATTCCGTTCGTCGCCGTATCGCTACTCATTTGTATTGGCGGCGGCTTCGTATTATTTGTTTGTTTGCCGATGCCGCATGGGTTGTAGATGTGGAGCTTTGATTTTTTCCAATTCGGAAATAATGCGAAAGGCGTGGTGGATGGGAGCCTGGGGCGATCGAGTGCGCCGTGACTCGCGAGCGCCAATCCAGCCAATCAAGCCAGCCAGTGTGTTCGTTAGCCGGCGCCGACGAGTCTTGTGCCCCGATACCCAGGTCACGTATCACCGACCTTTCCACTCGGAAGCACTGATTCTTTCCTAGATAGATTCCAAATGAACATTGGAATTCGGAATTTTTTTGTCTTCTACGGACCAAATAAATAGTTCGTGGTGCTCTAAAACTTATTTATTTATCTAAGAATATAATTTATTGATGTAGTTGAAAATGATTCATTTCAATCAGTTTTTAATTTAGATTAATTGAAATAGCTGAAACAAAACCCGAAATTAAACTGAAGATGCGTTTAAGTCATCAAATTTAGGCATGACTTTACTTCCTACCATTATCAAGAGTAGTATAAATACTGATAATACTAGATGAATTGTAATATTATGCTAAGTGAATGCTGTTAGGTGCGTCAGACTGTATTTGAAGAGCTGGCCATCCAGAAGCGCATACGCGTATTATGTGCAGCTGTGCATCGCAGTGATAAACGACACAATTCGACCTCCGATTTAGTATCACCACTGATAATATATTCTCCATTCCAATGTCACTTGTCTCATTATGGATGCATAGGAAGTGACAGAAATTAAGAAGAATTATTATTGTAGACTTTTTTTAAGTTTTTTTGTTGTTTACCTAATTAAATCTAATAGTTTTTACCCACAATTTAAATCGGTAAACTGACCCTTAGATTACTTAGATATAAAATAATTTTGTTGTTTTCAAACTTCACTACAACCGCAGAGCTACGAAAAGCATCATCGTCTGTAGGTACGTGCACATAAAACCTTTTGGAAATAAACAAGAATATAACTATGATACACCTTACGCTTTGAGAGTAATATTAATACAATAACATTGTAGGTTTGCCTGTGTTTATGATTTGTGAACGTAGCGGTTAATTATTGTTAGCTTTAGGAAAATGCCTCATTAGGGGGCACATACGAGAGCCAAGTTTGCGCGAGGTGACGAATTGCTTATGTAGAGTTATAAAGCATTCGAATTGTTTCTCGAACATAAAGTTCATTAACGTTTGTCACTATCATTGCCAAGGAGAATTTACGCAAACAAACAGTGGTCGTCACGACATATGTAAATAGGTATTAACTCATTTAAATATACTTAAATATGTTGCCGTTCCCTTATACCTATTAACCTATAATAACTTCTTAACTGGTACGAAGCCAGATAATTTTAAGACAAGAAAGTCGAACATTATTATTGATGGTTGTTCAGGACTTTGAGTACCGGAATTTTGGTATTTTATTTTTGAAAACTGAATTTTACGCAATATAATGATGTATACGATTAGGTACTCATTAAGGAAAATATTCTATTACAGAAAAGCACAGTTAACAGTTAAAAAAGAAGTAGAGCTATTGTTTAATGGATGATTGACTGAAAAAATAAAATATATATAGATATAAATCAGGAACTCAGTAGAAAAATATTTTAAATACTTAGAAAGAGGTAGAGCGAGGAGAACGAAAACCAAGAAAAATGTTTCGGAAAGAGCGACAATCCTTTCACAAATGGATCACCGTTCACAAAGAGTTAATTTAGAAAAAGAAACAGTTGATTGTATAAAACATCGTAGAGAAGAAATAGAATATGAGGCATCCATAAAAACTGGTTAGAATTATATAGGTACAGTAACAATTTCTGTTATCTAATAGGTAATAAAAGGTACTGTTTTATTTAAAGTCAAAAGATATAAAAACGAGCAAACATCATCAGCGAACAGAGCGATGAGCAAACAAGGCGTGCGTATGATTGTTAGCAGGTCGCGTTCAGAATACTGCGCGTTTTTTACTCGAACATTGCCCAATCAGCGCCAGTGGCAGTTGCAATTATCTCTCACACCAAATCGAATTACGATCAATTCGGATTTGCGCGCATTCGAACGAATATAAAACGGTTTGCATTAAAATTTGCCGCGATGCACGGGATGCGTTCCCATTAGTCAAGTTGAGCGCTAACTAACTTGTTTGTTGATACAAGCTCATCGCGTTTTGATTACTGATAGGAGTTATTTATTTCTATGAATCTGAAACCTGTTACTTTTCATATATTTACCACCTATTGTTAAGTAATCTTAATAAAAAATATTCAGAAAGTATAATGCCCGATACTTTTCATTGTTATGCACAATCAAATTTTAAAACTTTGGTACGTAAATGTTTAGATATTAACACTAGCGGAACTAATAAAGTTAAATAATCGAATAATGGCTTTATAATTTCCAGGTTTGGTTCCAAAATCGACGAGCCAAGTTTCGTAAGCAAGAGCGGCTGGCACAGCAAAAGGCGGGAGAGGCTCCGGTGAAGGCGGAGGGAAAACGGGACAAGATCGGCTCCCCTGTGCCTTCCCCTCATCCAGTATCTTCAGCACCAGCTGCCCAGCCCTCGCACCACTCTTTACCGCATCTATCACCGCCTGACCTTAAACCTATCACATCAGCAGGTAATTCTAAAATGATTAAAAACTGTGGCCTGCTGGGAATCAAATCCAGCACCCTTCGAATGGTGGACCGATATGATACTACTCCACCATATGGTGTATACCGTATGGTATATGTTATTGTGAAATGTTAACGAGTTAAAAAGTTACTGCTACTGCTGCCCATACCAACCATCGGTAACCTTCGATACTAGATTTTTGAATTTTACTTACAACTTGTAAATAGGCATATCACTCGATCACCAATAAATTTCTATTACCTAATAGTTTATGCAATAATCAAAAATAAATTCAAGAGCATCTCATAGATATTCGAATAAATAGATTTTCTTTAAGACTCGTTGATAGTTTTATTTTTCAGAAAGGCGTTATATATTGCGTAAGTTATTCGCCTGGCATAACCTACAATGAAATAACGTTTATTTATAACTAGGTACTTCTTTCGTCAGCACTCAGCACCGACGACATGATGTTCTTGGCAAGAAAGATATTAAAATTAGTGTCCGAATTGATAAGTTCATGGCAGTTCAATATAAGTTAGGTTTAGGACATTCCCTTTCCCAAATACAAACATCATTAATTGCAGACTAAATTTATATAGAGTATCTAAATAAAAAATAGTTATTTTTCTTTTCTATTAGTCCATTGGGGGCTAGGTACTTGACTGCAATTGGGGTTTACAGATCATACCAAAACTGTTTATTGTAGGTATTTTTAGACGATATAAAAATATCTTCTGAATTCTCGTCTGTTTCGTGAGCATTGATCGCAGAAATTATAGTCGGATGAGTCAGACAGCAGCCAATAGCAGGCCGATCGCGTAATTCAGTTCTTTTGGTTGCGTGGGTTTCAACAACAAGGCTGATTTTGACAAAATATACTGTTTGGCCTCAAATAGATTCGTATGACGTGCGTAATAAAGCACATTGGCTGGGAGCATGCGAAGCGCAAAAATGCACTTTTGTTTTTGGTAATTAGGGATAGCCCTTCTTATATAGATAGATTGTATAGATAGGTAATAATTTTTATTTATCTAGGAATGCGCGTCACATATCTTTTATGTTAAAACAATGTTCGTATGTAAGTTGTCCGCTTTAAAAGGCACCATTTGTCACAATGATTAATACCTACTTATATGGTTTAGGATGTTTAAATATTTAACTTTGAAATAATAGATAATTATTAAACTTACTCAGAAATTACTGAAATGCATTATGAACGAATGTCTACAATTATAAAGACTTAACGACTTTTTAGTATAGTATTTTTAAATTTTTTACTTTTATCATATTAAAAATCTAAGTGATACCATTAATTGGCGCATAATCTTTACACGCCCATTAAGAATAGCAGTATATTTTGAATAGGTTAATGAGGGAATGATATAAATTATATTATATTTTTTCTCTAGTATTTTTAAAACTATACCTACGTAATTTAATAGATATTAATATTCAAGTTTTAAAAATTTCATTTTCCATTTGACCGTTTAAAATAACTATCTATTTATAATCATCATCTCATGTAAGTAGGCACTCAGTCATATTGTGACAAAGACAAATGATTCGCTTATTTTATAGATTTAGAATTTTGACTGATTGTTTATTTAAATAAACTCCTAAAAGATGGCATAACAATTCAGGAGCAAAACGGCATTTTGCAACATCATAAATGTATATAAATGTTAATAAACGCATAACAATACAGCGTATTCCAAATAATAATAATTAATAGATATCTTCATAAATGATCAGACACCAATATGTCAATTTTAAAACTACTTACATAATAAAATTAAGATTTTTTTATAGTATACTAGCCGACCCACGCACTTTGCTTAAAATATATTATCAAAGACATTTTTAGACTCGATCGCAGTGCCCTTTGAAATGTGAATCTAAAACAATCTAGGAGTAAAAAAATAATACAACTAGGTACTTTTTTACAAATAAGGACGCATAGACAATTAGGGTCGCATAAAAGACAAACAATTATTTCATTTAATAAATGCAAAATGCAATTGAACATAGCACTTTTATTGGATTAGGTAGCTACTATAATATTTAAACAATCTTATCAGACGCTATCACTTTCATGCATGAGACGAAATTTCAATCGTAGTTTAGAATATACTAACACTATTATCGTAGAGTATTGTATAAAATGTAAGTATGTTAGTTTGCGGACACGGTAGGCTCTGAGGGCGGTAATGGCGGACTTGCGGCGGCGTTAATCACATTACCGCCGCCCGCCAGATTTTCACTTCGGCTCATTTGCGCTAATTGTACGCGCGATTGTCACTCAGGCTTGAATAAACAACGGAGCTGCGGCAAGGATTAGGTGATTAGCGCATAATTTTGTTACCGCCATTATTTCATATTCACCTGCACTCTGATTTGGGCCAGATTTGAATGTACGATATGAATTTTGAGCAAGCGCGGCCTAACTACTTTAACCGCTTCGTTACATATTGAATTACTGAGATGAGAAATCATCCTAAGTTAAATTATGAACAAGCTACGCGTAGTGAGAAAATAATTTTACGACTCCGGCTAAAACGTGGTTAAAACTTTATCGATCATAAACTTTCAAAGCTAACTGAAGCAAATTCATGTTGTACAAGATTCTAAAAATCAAATCGTCTAACATAAGATCGGAACGTACGTCAGTCGGATTGGGATAAGCTTCTTTGAACAGATGTTTATTGCAACTAAAAAGTAAATAAAATGATAATTATGTATGTATAATGTAAATAACAGATTTAATGAGAAACTTGTCTCTATAGAACTCGCTTTTACGAATAGACTAGGTTAGTTTTTCTATATTTAAAATCTTATATACAAATATAGATTGTTAATTTAAATAATTCTGACCCAATAATCACTTTATACAATTTCAGCAAAAATTATTGTATTTAATGGCCAGATAGTACTTATAAATAATATCAAATTAATCACTTTCACTGTAACATTATGTATGTTACAGTATTTATGTCTATTGTTATAACTTATTACAAAAATCCTTACGATTTGAAGTTTCTATATTCGTATACTAGTATTTATTGTTACCATAATTGCCATTCCATTGCATCAACAGCTAATAAACTATGCGAAGAACTGAACGGCGTGGGCGGTGGCGTGCCGGTGAGCAGCGCGGGCGGCAAGTGGGCCGGTGGCTGCGGCCTGCTCCGCCAGCCCTCCAGCTTTCCACTCCTCGGCGTCGCGCCCCCCAACTATCTCCTCTCCGACCACCTCGGCACCCTCGCCAAAACAAATAATCATCTTTTCTAATGGCCACAATACCTTCAGACACACGTAGCTCCGTACCTATCGCAGCGCAATCCTTAATGCCAGATAGAGACACAAATACTTCCTCGGGAAGCAATTCGAATGAATATCTGACTTGAACTGAACCACAAAGAAAGGAAGTCGACAAAGTTGGTAATCGATATCAAAAGAAGGATCAACAATGATATTCTTAAGACAATAAATACAGCTCTCGGTATAGCGGGCAGTGAAGCGTATAATAAAAGTGATTTGATATACCTACAGTAAAGAAAGGCTTTGACTGTTATCGTCCCAATAGCACAGAATGTAACGCAATTGGAAAATTGTGCTTGTCGACAATGAGATAACAAATCTATGGCTCTAAAACTTTGGCGTGTCTTATGTGAATATTGAGTGAGTTTCGATTAAGACTGCAAGTGAATTACGTTAGTATCGAAGGATTTAAAGTGCCAAAACAAATGTGTCCATTAAGTTTTAGGTGAAATTGCAATAATGAACATTTCGGGAATACCAGTGTATTACTGTAGGAAAAGGATGGAGGGTTCAGCATTCGAGTTTACCAAATAATAAAAATAAGTAACAAATTAACTTAGTACATACGAGTATTCAATTGCACCACAATCTGATAAGCAACAAATTTCGAGCTACATTTTTGTGATAAAAAACTTATCAGATAGTGGTGTAATTTTCTTTTAATGTTATAGTAAATTTTTGTGTGATAGATAGAAGTGTAAATAAATATAAACTGTATACGTTAAAATCCGAAAGAAAATTTTACATTCCTTTAGTGTCATAATGAGCAAGATTAAAATGTTTTTGAGTAATAGTTATAATCTTTGCATTGTGAATAAAATAGTGAGCTATTAGGTAATTAACAATCTAGTCATATAAACAGTCAGACAGATTCTTATTATTTTAGTTTATTAGAAAATTATAATAAATTATAAACAACTATTTATTTATGATAATATTGTTCACCACGCACGAGGCGTTTATAAGAAAGCAGAGTTAAGACGAACAATGGTGTAAATATGTATTTATCAATGTAAATATGTACCATGCCTAATAGTGATACCCTGAGTGTATTTCCTATTATTGACGAGTCTGTGAAGGGTGTTTTAATAAACAGATTTAATGACAATATAGCAATTTTTATTTCTGTTATTCTAATACTGTTTTCATTGTTTTAACAACAAATTAACGATGGATTTAAAGTTTTATTGAAAAAATATAGAAATGTTTTATTACAATGAATGTTGAACATATTAAATCATTGTCATAATATTTAATTAGCTACTTACCTATATGCAGTTGTTCAGCAGCGAGCTATTTAGCTCCTCCCTGTGTATTTCTGCCAAATTTTTACATGAAATTACAGTGTTTGGATGTAATATTAATCCGATTTTACGCTATCTAATAAATCAAGACAGTATTAACAAGAAAACCAATAAACAACGTGTTCTGTTCTAACATGCGATATAACATCATTTTTGTGGTACGTTCTGGAAGGTTTTCGTCATCGCCCGTATTTTGTAATACAACATTTATTTCAACGCGCGTAATCAAGAGCGGTTGCTTTAAGGTCGTTGACGTTAAAACACAATATAAATCTACATTAATCATGACATTGTATGAGAATGGGAAATGATAGATACTCTTAGCGAAAAATGAAAATAATTCGAAAGTTATCTTACCAGTTCACCAAATTCGAGTTAAATGAAAATAAATCGATTTTATTGTAGCGAACAATTTTATTTGGTGGATGACACCGTGGGCAAAAACAAGTTCTTTATATAAGCGGATCAGATCAATACTTTACACCTTAAAAAATTGGTGATAAAGGTAATTTAGAAAATTCGTACTTACGTATTTTCCCCCCTTTCAATACAAAGTTGATACATTCTCCGTGGGTACATAAATAATTGTTGCTGTAATCTACATTATGTATTGTACTTTGGTAGCAACCTTCCAGTATGGTCATGTATAAAATTAAAGTGGTCTATAAATAAAGCACCATAACGAAGCATAGCTGCCGAGCCAAACGCCTCAGGATTAAGAAATTGTTTACAATTTAAATTTACGCTTCCGAGATTACTCGTGACTAATTCTGTAGTAACGCAGGCGCAGAGGCAGAGAATGATGCGATTAACTTGCAACACTCTCCCAAAAATGGAGCACATATACCCACATACACAGTGCCGAATGATGATTATAACGCTATTTTAAATTTTCACCGTGAAAGTTGGTATCTGAAGCGTTTCATGCTATATGGAGCACATAACGCTTCGTGTCATAGGCAGGTATCCTTTATTTGTTACTAGTACCTACTACGAATATAAAACAGTTTTTAAAAATTTCGTTTTGACGTTACCACGACAGGTATTATTAATAATGACGGGGTTGGGTCTACACCCAGAAGACACTGCGACTAAAGCTAGTTCCCAATGCCCACGGTAATAAAGAACTGTACATTTGGATTTGCACTTGGAATCCATGCACACATGGTTTCCAAATCCTTGACATCGCAAGGCTACTAGGCTGGCCCCGAGAATGTGACTTCTACAGTGAGTTAAGGCGTCGCAGTTGCAAAGTGGGTATGTGGATGGACGTTTCCTCTATTTCATTGCAGAATCTGCAGATTGGGTTGGAGGCAAGAGCTATTCCGGTCAGATGTTTATTCAACCTGCAGTGAGAACCCTCTGTTAAGGTTCAACGCTTTGTTGGAGTAGCAGGGTGAGAAGCCGTTGACGAGTGACTTGGCTTGTCCATATTATGTCCATGCTGCACGTTCGGGCCCAAGTTTTTAGTGTCCAAGGCCCAAGCACGATAGGTAGCGATTTTTAGGTTCCAGGTGCATTTACAGCCCACGATACAAAACTGATGTTATGCTACTCATAAACATTGAATCGAAGCTTTCACACGTTTTATACCCACAGACATAAAATGGCACATACAAGGTTTTCCATTATTTCGCAATTTCGACACTACTCAACACAAGTCTAGGTAGGTTTAGTCTGTATCTTTTTAGCGGAAAACGCATTAGCTGGGAAATTCGATCTACTTCTGTATGAAGGCTGTGTCAAATTTAAGAATAGAACTAAGTCTGGATTCTTGTTGCATGAATATGCATGACACCATCCGCAGCGTGGGTATCGGCGACAATGATAACTCAGCGAGTACTCAAAAAAGCTCGCGGTGGGCGGCGCTCCATCGTGTCGTATCGTATCACGCGCGCGACCACTGAACGTTGAAGTGTGATATTATTTTGATAGATATTTACGACCCACCATCAATTATCTGTGCCAACTAAAGGCTCATTACATTTAACATGTGTATGATGAGATTTTCCGTATAGTAGGTACTAGCGACCCGCCCCAGCTTCGCACGGGTGCAATGCTGATACTAAAAACACTACAGGAAGGCTGTGAACGTTTATACATATAGACCTTCCTCTTGAACCACTCTATCTATTAAATAAAACCACATCGAAGTCCGTTGCGTAGTTTTAAAGATTTAAGCATACAAAGGGACATAATGACAGAGAAAGCGACTTTGTTTTATACTACTCGTATGTAGTGATATTCAGAGATATAATTGTTATATATAGGTTTAACTTTAAAGCTTTTGGTTTTATATGTATACAAGTTCACGTTATAGTGATTTTATATTTTTAAATTAAAATACCTACATTTTGTAAATACGTAAAAACATTGTAGGTACTTTTCTGGTTGGCTTAGATACTGTACAAAAGATCAATAGAAAAAAAATTAGCAGGAAAAATAATGCGGTACTTCATATTAAAGTCTCTAGGCATATTAGGTATATACAAAATATTGTCTATGTCTATTCATAATATCAGTTGTCCTAAAAGTAGGCACGTCAAAGGAAATACACGTAGGTTGAATCGTATTCTAATAATGTATGACAACTACCGCCACTTGTCCATATCATTCGTTACGTTCGGTTGCCCATAACATGATGCATCGTGTAAGCCAAAATTTCCAGATCGGAATCTTTGGAACTCGCGTAGGTGCGTGCCAGCATTGGCAGTATCGCAGACGATTGACAAATATGCCTGTGCATGTAAGGATATTTATAAAATCGACGGTATTGGCATTTTGAGCCATTTGTTTATACCTTTCAATTTATTTTTTTAACCTAAGATTGACAAAGTACCTAGTTTAACAAAGCTTTCTTTTCTACGTAGATTTCTTAAGTAATTTTTATGTAGATTTGGCAAGATTGTGAGTAAAAGCATAGTAAAGGAGATAAATGATTGATTTTCTTTCGTCAATACCGATTCGTATATTAAAGAATTTGTGGGTTGCAATAGGCGAAATTATGCTACACAGCGTTTTTTCATTAAATTGTTAGCAGCATTATGTTTTTATTCTTATCCAGTTAGGTACAGGGAAAATTATTGTTTTACTATGTGAGGAAATGAATTATTGTTACTGAAATCACTGCAGTCCTTAATAACCATAGTTTAAACGCGATCTTGTCAAAGATTTAATCAAAATGTACCTTCAGAAAATATACATGTAATTTCTGGCGATTTCGAATATAATTCACTGTAATGATTTTAATAAAGTTTATACGTAATATTGGCCAACCCGTATCTCCACCAATTCGCATTGGAGCAGCGTGGTGGAGTATGCTCCAGGCTTTCCCCGGTTGTGGGGAGAGA
>DWAV01001432.1:0-13605 GCA_018231305.1 Noctuana lactifera
GTGGTGGAGTATGCTGCAGGCCTTCCCCGGTTGTGGGGAGAGACCCGTGCCCAGCAGTGGGACATAAAAAAGGGTTGGAGGCATGCAATGTTATTTTGACATTTCAAAGGAATCCGTGAAGAATTTTAGAATTTTTATGATTTATAAAAACTTATGAGTGTATTATTTAATACAAAATCATAAAGCTTTTTAGTTTGACTCTAGTGGCGTAAAGGTTACGATGCCGGTTCACCATTCGAAGGGTCATGGGTTGGAATCCCTGCGGGGTAGAAATTTAAATGATGAATTTAGATTTCTCTTCTCGGTCTGGGTGTTTGTGTGAATGTCTTTGTGGTCATGGCACTCACGTCACAGGGAATCCTAGTGTGGCTGTGAGTGTGAAGCGTTATTTAGATTTGGTCTAGCTCTAACTTCTAACTAAAACTGGTGGTTTTTTTTCTGTATATATATAACATAATTTACAATTAATAAAAACCGGAACTATCACAAATATGTATATAACTGGTATTTAATATTTCAGACTTTGACACTTATTAACAACTTCTAAGATTTTGGGACGGACTTATAAAATTTAAAAATAATAGCAAAAAAGACAGCTTTACTCTTATTTATATATATAATTCAAAAGATCTTTCTCAAATATCATCTCCACGTCCATTAAAACATTATCTCACAGTATATTTACAAGTTTTTCACAAAACATTTACACATAATATAATTAAATCACAAAATATAAAAGAGAATCTGAAATAGATGCGACAGTCTAAAACCAGTCAATGTTTGTTACAAGACTCTTCGCCATTTGATCAATATAATACACCACTTGTACATACATACTAATATACAATTAATATTTACAATGCAACAATATTTCATGTTTTGTGGAATCAACTGACGCTAGTGTCTCACGATTGTTCAAAATTCATTCAAAACCATAGACTAACTAAAACAAATGGATGGAATGTCAGTAAAACACAAGTGATGCCTGTGATGCTACCATAATAAGTCAATGCACCTTGTTACATGTGTACACTCACATATTCACAGCATTATATTCTCGTTTTTGCTCTTGCTGTGACTCTCACCTAGCTCAAGTGATGTTCACTCATATATTTAGATGCTGCCGCCATTGTTGTACTTCAAGGCATCCTACTACGACATTCAGTGCATTCTTTTAATTGGTCCATGTTCAAAACACTGTGTTTACTCTCAAATGAAAGTCCACGCCAACAATGTTGCCATTATTGTGATACTGTAGTGTTGTGATCACGTCCAAAAAAATGAAAAAAAATGTCACCATCAATAGTATATACAAAATAGTTACAAAATGTATACTAAGAAAATAAATAATTTAACTGCATTTTCTTTGAACAATCGCAATAACACTTTTGTAACATGACAATAATACATGTACTTTATACAGCTCTCTCTTGCAAAAACCGTCAGGTATCAGCCAGAGACCTTACATACAATAATTTACATAGATTTCATCAACACGATGTTTCCTTCAATAGTGCCAATTCAGCGCATTGTCTCTTTTTGTAAAAACAAATATCCAACCTTCATTGTTTCAGGAAGTCATAAAAAACTAATTCATGGTCAGTCATTGCCAATCAAATCAGCTTAAATACCAATATGATAAATAAATTGGTAGAACAAAAAAGTTGTAAAAAAAACTTATATAGCTCCCCAGAAACTGGTATCATTTTTTGCGAGCGTTTCAATGACTATTATTAAAATCTAATTAGACATGTTGCTTTTTCAATTCATCAACTGGTCAATAACAATTTCATAGCTATAATTTATGCAAAAGTATGGAAAGAAAAACAATACAATACCAATTCATAAGTATGTACTCCACCAATCCGCATTGGAACAGCGTGGTGAAGCTCCAGCAGTAGGACATAAAAAATGTTGAAGTTGAAGGCAAGTATGTACACATTTCATTGCTTGCATCTCTTGAAATCCATATATCTTGGCACTTGATTCCAAAACATGTGTGATGAGCTGCGTCCACACACACACACACAATCTAGCATGTACTAACTGTACACATTCGCACACTACCACTAGCACTGCACACAGGTTACGACGCGCGCCTCTTTAATGTCACTTTACCGCGCGCTAACTGCGACACGTATATCCTAAAACGTTCCATGTTCGTTTTTTTCACCCATATCTGAAATGAGGTTGAAGAATATTAATTTCTCAAAAAAATACAATTCACTTACATGAGAAATATTATGACATGCTAAATAAAATATATTTTTTAATACATAGATAATAATAAACTCATTTGTTAGTTATTATGCACATGCACAGGCACCTATGACAGGGAATCCTTAACGTGGATGCTATGAGGGTGAAGCATGATTAAGTAGTATAAATATGTTGTAACTATACGAACCGCCTCATCCGTAATAGCGTGTATATGCGCGGGAAACCTAGTGAGGTCCCGTCCCTCGACGTACACGCTCTGTCCGCGGTGGAACCACCGGCGCTCGTACAGCAGCTTGCCGTCTTCCACCCGAGTCTCGGTAGTCTCTCCTCCTCCGGGGGCCCCGCCCCCTCCACCGGCAGTACCGGTGCTGCCACCACTGCTATCCCTTACTGGGGAATCACCTGCAAAAGAAATAATTAGTATAAAATGAGTTGTATATAAAAAAACTTTTAAAAAATGAACATAGTTTGTTTAGACCACGTAAACCGTTCTCATTTTCTTGATGATAGCTTGCATCTTGCATAGAAATTTTCGTTATTAGAATAATTAAATATAATAATTACTTGTTTCTGCAGTACAGGAAATATTGTAATAGAACCTGCATGCCTAAGAATTGTCCATAACATACTGGAAGCGCATGCGACGCCAACCAACTGGCATTCTTAACATTCTCATATTCGAGTGAAACCCGCGCCCAGCTGTGACGGGTTAATGGACAAGTACTCACAGCTATTCGAGTTGAGGTGCTTCCTAGGCGGCACTGAGTTGTGTGCGGCGTGATGCCGCGGCGAGGGCGAGTGGCGCGCGATGGCGCGCAAGTCGGACTCTATTTCGCGCTCGTCCAGCTGGAACGTGAGCGTCGTCGCCAGCGGCTTGCGACGCTTCTCCGGTACCGGCGCCGGCTCGTTGGCGCGCCGCCTAAGTATCCGCTTCATTACAGGTTTCACCTGGAAATTTCATTGATATTTTAGTGGCAAATAATTTTAGCACATTTCCCTTTCCCATTGTTTATTGGCTGGGTCCAGTATTCCTCCACCAGAGGGTGTTCAAGAGGGTATTTTCAAAAAAAGACTTCTGAAATGTATGCATTATGCCGATAGTAAAACACAATAATTTTAATAGTCACATTAATACCTATTCCTCCTATTAAACCTTTTGGTTTGCAGAAGTGTTTTGGTACACAGTCCCATATATTAATAGGCATTCTTCTTTAAACTCCTTACCTCCATAGAATCCCCATTGAGCTCCATGCTATGCCTCTCATTCTCAATCATCTTCCGCTTGTCCTCAAAGTCATTTAGAAGGTTCTCCCTCAACTCTATCTTCTTCTCCTCAAATTCCTTAGCTGCTGCTTTCTTCTCAGCTATGTACTCTCTTTCCACTACATCAAACATGTGTTCTCTGTATAAGAAAAAAATATTTACATTATGGTTTTCATATAAATGACTCATTTGGATTATGTCCATAATACATTTTAAACTGATTTTGTTAAAATGACAGGGCTTATATAGCCAATGTGGTTGGCTATGGCTATATCTATAAAATCCTTCACATTTGAGCGGAAGCTCACACCCAGCATTATATAAATGGGACGATACATTACTGGTTTCATGATGATAAAAATAACTTAAATTGAAATTTTGGAGTCTCAGACATCTTCAACAACATTATCACTTTTACATGAACAGATTGATAATAAATATAATAATAACTAGCTGACCCCGCGAACTTCGTACAGCATATAACATAAAAAACTAAGGGGTAGTCCACCCTTCACATTTAGGGGTATGAAAAGTAGATGTTGGCGGACTCTCAGACCTACTGAATGCGCATATAAAATTTGGTAAAAATCAGTCAAGCCATTTTGGAGGAGTATGGTAACTAACATTGTGACATGGAAATTTTATATATTAGATAATATAATATTATACAATGTATTGTGAATTCTGCTATGTACCTACTTGTATATTTTATTGATGCTCAGTCTCTCATCTAGTTGATGCTGTAACCTCTTCACCCTTCTCTGAAACTCTGGCAGCACACCATCTTCTAGTTGCTGCAGTTGCTTTTTTAGGCTCATTAGCTTGTCTTGGTACATTCTGCAAGAAACAATTATATTTTACTTTTCAGTGAATACAATTGAAATGAAATGTTATAAGTTTGTGTGCTTCATGATTTTCAGTCCGCTGATCATAGAGACCTAAAACTTGATGTGTTCTTTGTATGAGGTATGCATCTGATAAGAAAAACTTTTATTAAATTCTACCTCTAAGGGTGAAAAACTGTGGCAAAGTTTGCATCAGACAAAGTGAATCCTTGGTCCAATCTACTATATTTTTGATTTTTAAGCCCCGATTTTAAAGTGGATAAAGTTGTAGGAATAAGCTAGTCAGGGTATAAACATCAGGGTTATCTTTAAATAACTGTTGTAAATTTGGTTAAACTTACTGTTCCTTTATTTCAACAGGTTCATCATTGTTGGGCATTTCAGTCTCGCTGGCCTCCTCCGTATCTGAAAGAAAGTAAAGAAAAAACTCTAAATAGCCTGTATTTGTCTGTAATGGTATTTATTAATGCATTTATTAATTTTTTATCACACATTTTTAATTTTTTTCATGTTGACAATAAAAATGGAATGCTGATATAAATCTAGCATTTTATTGAATCTGGACATTTTTAATGGTCTGCTAAGATAGCCTGTAAGGAGAAAGTGCTGCTACGGTGTTCGCATTACGTCATCTAAGTGGTATCCAACAAAAGGCGGGAAGATGATTACAGACTGTAACAAAATGTATCTTAACCTTGTTGTGGTTACATAACCTATGTTTACAAGCTATACGTTACTAATCATCGGGGATAACAGGTTGTGGGGGCGATTGACAGTGATACGACGCCAAAATAGGATAGACATGACGATCGTAAACAAAACTTACCCTCGTCGCTATCGTCGGCTGGGGCCGCCGGTATCGTGTCCTCGGGATCCCGATACTCGTCCAAGTCGTCGTACCCATCGTCCTCGAAGTCGTATTCATCCCCCGGTCCCGAATATGGTGATCCTTGGTAAGACATAGTCGAGGCAACGCGTAACAGTTGCATACAGATTAACTGCGTTCACCCTTTCAGAAATAAACCTTGGACGCGTGAGTCTGCACCGATTTCTCGGGTTCGACGAGGCAAATTATACTTGTGTCACTCATAGAAAGAATTTACTTGTGAAATAGAAACTATCCACTGGCGAAACAACGAAACTGGAACGATTCAACGATTCCGAGCGAGCGACTTGAAGTTGTTTTACGTCAAATTCGACAAATTGAAAAAGCATCACAATGTTGTTTTAGAAAATGACATCGGGCTATATCTTCATGGCGCTAGTCGTATACAAGTCTGCTGTAGAAAGAAAGAGAAAACCGCAAAGTCACAGAAAATATAACTCATATTATTTTTTGTTGGATTATACCATAAACAAAGTAGATGTATTTTTAAATTCTGAGTCAACTAGCTAAGAAAAACGGGTTGTAGTTTATAGTATCGAATATTTATGCTTTGAATATCGATTAAATTACTTATTTTATTTTATTTTTTTCCTTTGTTACAAATGTTATTTATTAATTTAAACATAATATCAAATCCTATGAGTATAATACATAATGCTTTGTTTTTAACTCACATATTGTATGATTTAAAAATATTGATAAAGTATGTAATAATATAATAAAAAATGTAAATATGAAATAAAATAAAATAAAATGACAATTAAAGTGAATAGTAGAAAACGATATAAAATTCTAATTGTATAACAATCAGCACAATCGTTTATTATTTACATTAATAAATAATTATTGTTGTTCTATGTTAATGTTATAGCAGAATTACCCAAAATAAGTTTGAAAATCTCTTTTATTCCCCATTTTGCTTGGCTATTCAGTAGTTACCAAGAGTGCTAAGCAATGAAAATAGTTTTAGTTTTAACAATTTTCTATTCTCGATATCATACTAAAAATTACTATTAAGTTTCTGTACTATTCGATATTTCGGTTTAGGTTTATGGTTGCTGCTGCGCTAACTTGAATATTTTTTTGCTTTTCTTGTTTTACTTTACTCTTTACTTGTCTATTGTTTTGATTTGACGTCAAGAAGGCGGACGTCATCTCGAATGAAAATTTCATTTTGAATATTTTGTTAAATTAAAACATCGCGTATTTTGAATTTAGCTTATATCACAATTAAATAATTTATTCAAATTATTGTCAGTGATGATTATTTGGAAAGAACGATATATCTGAAAGTGTTATGTGAAGTGAAGGTGACGCTATACGTTATTGTGTCGGTGATGTAATTTAGGTGATTGGGTGGCTTCCTAGTCCTATAGGTTACAATGGAAGAGTCCTCGTTCACAATTCCTGCCGACGACAATGGTGATACTGAACTCGATCCTAGAATACAGGTCAGTGTATGAGAAATAATGTATTGAGTAACTGTACGATCCTTGTAACAGCAAAGATGAGTGTCAACTTCGTAGAGTACTTCGCCAACGAGCACAATGGGTATGATATACTTTATCAAAATATGAAATACGGACTGATAGCCAGCAAAGAGCTCTCGGAGTACTTCAGAGAGAGGTCTAACATAGAGGAATCGAACTCGAAATTACTCGCGAAATTAGCTAAACAAGCGAACAGCAACTGCTCTCAGGGCACTTTCGCGCCTTTCTGGGGCGTGCTTAAGTGCTCCGCTGAGAAGTTGTCTAATCTACATCAGCACATGTTCCAAAAAGTTAGCGAACTCGTCAAAGATGTGGCTAGATACGCTGAGGAGTTACACAAGAAGCATAAAGCGGTGAAGGACTCTGAATCCAACACGCTTGAAGTGGTTCTACTCATTCAGAACACCAAACAAGCCTTGCAGAAGGCTAAAGATGTGTACACAACAAAGTCTGGTGAGCTAGAGAAGCTCCGCAAGGACAATGCATCAGCCAAGGACATTGAAAAGGCTGAAGTAAAGATTAAAAAGCTGCATGAAGACTACAGGCAACTTGCAGAGAAATACAACCTAGTAAAGCAAGACTTTGAAAAGAAAATGACACAGACATGCAAACATTTCCAGGATGTTGAAGAGGCCCACTTAAAACAAATGAAGCAATTTGTTAATGCCTACGCTGACATCATTCAAAACAATCATGACTTGATGGGTCAAGTGCATAGAGACTTCAAACATCAATGTCTTGAATTAACAGTTGAAAAACTTTTAGAACAGTTCCTTGTAGAGAAATACACTGCAATTGAAAAGGCTAATTTGGTAGAATTACCACCTTCTCTACCAAAACCAGGCTCTGCTAACAATTCTATTTCAGAGGCTGACCAGATATCAACTGTATCAAATGGTTCCCACAAACCCACCCCAGTCCCGAAACCAGCTAAGAAAGAACCCTCATTTGCAACTAAAACTTCTAGGAGAACTACCTCCCTCTTAAATTTATTCACACCTAACTTTCAAAATAAAGATGAGCCCAGTGTGAGTACTGAAGGTGTAGCACCATGTTCAGCCCCATCAAGCCCCAGTGGTACACCAGCCACTCCTGTAGTGGCAGATAAAGATGATAACATGGGTAGAACAACACTCAGAGAATCAAAATGGTTCCTTAGAAGTAAACGAACTAAGACTAAGATTAAAAAGTCTAAAAAGAAAAAAGATGAAATCTCAGAAAATTCGAATACAGGTGAAAAGTCAGATTTAGAAGAAAAAGAGGAAGAGGTTGCAGCTAAGGAGGATCTAATAAACTCTCCTGAAGTAGATGATGAGGGTTTTTGTATCCGACCTAAGGATGAGAAAGGGGGCAGTGTTTATTCATCAACAGACTCAGATTCAGAAGAAGAGAGGGAACAAAAAATTCATGTAGAAATAAAACCTATTAGCAATGGTAGTGCACCAATGTCTGCCAGTGTAGATGAGCTCCGTGCTACTGTGGAAAACATTTCATTGTACAAAATTGGCACTGCTCGCAGAGGGTCCAATGCAAATACTAGTAAAGCCAGTAGTGACCTACTTGATTTAAACTTCTTTCAAAGTCCCACTGTTAGTAACCCTGCTTCTCCTCATGGTAATGTTTCTAACCCATATGCTCCTCTACAATCCAATCAGTCACATTTACTAGAAAGCCCTACTCCAGTCTCTACAGCAGATGTAGGCGATCTTTTCTCCGAAGTTGGTGAGATGAGCCAGTCAAATTTCCGCACGTCAACTCCTACTATATCAACTATTTCACTCCCACGACCGCCTTCTCGACGATCAGAAGGCGATTTCCGAACTGCTGGATCTTCTGGGTCCCGTGGCCCTTCGCCACTTACTATAGGCATGGCAGATACGATACCATTAGCTGTAGCTTTTCATGAAATTATTCATTCGTACTTTCGCGGCACGGAAGAGACCAAGTGCCAAGTAAAAATGTCAGGAGATATGATGCTGTCTTTTCCGACCGGTATAGTGGGTGTCCTTGCTAATAACCCCAACCCAGCCAAGCTCTGCTTCAGACTGAAAAATATTCATAGATTAGATAACGTATTACCGAATAAACAGCTCATTAGCATTAACGCAATGATGTCTACACGCGATACGACCGTCGTGGAATTTAACATGCCTGCACTGACATCTCTTCTGAAACGACAGTCCGAAAAGAACCCTACGGCGCAGTACTTTAACGTAGACATTTTAAAGTACCAAATACGGCCGAAAACGGGCGCCGCGTCATGTCCATTCCAATTGGTGTCTTATTGGAAGTGCGAGCGAGATCACACTGACCTTAAGGTCGATTATAAGTACAATCTTCACGCGATGAGCCCACCTTCGCCGCTGCTAAACGTGTCCGTATGCGTACCCATGAGTGGAGCCGTGAAAAATGTTATCGCGATGCCAAAAAATACGTGGAATGCCGAAAATGAGCAGGCGTTATGGCGTTTTACAGAGTTGTCCCAACATTCTGAGGATAGAGGCGTAGGATCGCTGAGAGCTCGTTTTGAGCTCAACAGAGGTCCATCGCTGAAGTCCACGATATCAGCCCAGTTCAACTGCGAAGGGGCGACACTTTCCGGAATCGAATTCGAGCTTATAGGAAGCGGTTACCGACTGTCTCTCGTAAAGCGACGATTTGTTTCCGGAAAATATATTTGTGATAGTGACTTGTAATTATTGGTCCAATTCCTTACGAATTCACAAATTGTTTATGTAAATTTCGTACGTACTGAGTATGCGAGCCACAGTTTTGGATTATAATATCAATGTCGAGATGTATATTATTATGTTTGGTACCTTATGGGACTGTTTCCTGTCCACAACATTAAGTTACGTTCGTATCACAAGTTTGTCAATTTCTCATGTTTATTAATAATTAATTAGTTATTATGTATGATGTGTGTACTAACTCGTAACAGCTATTAACGTTTTGTATTGTTAGCATCATGATATGCACTGCATTATGTACTAACTTATTTCCCAGACAGAAATGTGCCATTATATTTGACTAACAATTAGGTTTATGTGCATATTTGCAATTTTGCAATACCTATTTCATGCATACCAATTATTACCTATTTCATGCAAGATTAATGGATTGTGATCCTTTAAAATACAGCATCGCAGCACTATCTAGCAGTGTGCTATTTTTGCTTACTTAAATGTCCAATCACAAAGCAAAGGCTACCTTACCAACAATAACGAGCTTTAAAGTAATATTTTTTAAGTAATACCAGGGTTAATTTGTAACAGTTTAATTTGTGGTACAGTTTTTAATAATTTAACAATCTACCTCCATATTTAAAAAAATGGAATGCAAAAGCTATAACCAATTTCATTTTGCATTCAGTGTTCATTTTAAAAGGCGTATAGTAAGCCTTTATTTCTCTTTAGTATTTTGAATGCTTTGCCTGTCATAAATTACCAGATACATTTGTGAAAGGTATGGGAATTGTACCTCAAATTGATACATATTCATTCCCTTAATATTGTAGAGACGTAACTAAGAATTGCAAGTTTTGGATGCCCAAATAAAATTTCTAATAACCCTATAGAGTACTCTCAAGTATAATAAAATTATCTACAAAAATTACATATTTGAAAAAATTTAATTCACATCTTCCAAAAACTTATATTTCTTAGTCATGTCTATAATAATAAGAGTGTGTATAGGTGCATTCATTTTAATTAAACCTTATAATGCAACTGTCGGTTCATCTATATTTTTAATGGTTTTGTTTATAACCTAACTTATAAGATTTCTTATAGTTTTATGTTATTACTTTCTGCAATTATATAGGTTGGAATGGGTTTTGAGGAAAACTGTCTAAATCATTTGATGACTTTTTTTGTTTTACTAAAAATGATATTGCAAATGTAATTTGAAGTTTTAAATGTATGAAACTATGTCTCTATATTTAATAGACACTAATGAATGTTTCTAATAATATGTACAATTTCATTAATTCAAGATTAATTAACCTTGTCCTTAACGTACTTATAATCGTAATAATTAAAAAAATAATGAGATTCCATGAAATTGCTACATTTTAATGAAGGCCTAAGTTAAAATTAAACGTTAACATTAAAATTAGGTCATAGCAGTTTTCCTAAAGTTGGGCAAAATTCTTACTTAATTCAACGCATGATGAAAATAAAAAAATTCTCAAGATAAACAGCAATATAAATAATTGATATAATTAATTTTGTCGCTTTTATTTCACTAGAATACAATTCAAATTACTGATGTATTGTAAATTGAATCTCTGCATACTTTGTTTGGTTTATATTATATTAATTTTTCTAATTGATAGTTAAGTAGGCAACTAGATGTATTGGCGCTTAGTTTTTCTACCACCGGACATTGTTTTGTTGTTAGATATTTAAATTATGTTTTCATGTTTCCCACTATAATGCATAGAATCACTATTTTTATTTTATTTAATATTCACTCAAATGTAATCTCATTTTGTTATTTTTTGTATAATTCATTTTTTCTAATCCCTCTATTATTTTACTATTTCGGCCTACTTCTAAAATGAAGTGTTTACCTATATGTTTTGTACTGTAAACTGCTTAGATTAAATATAGAGGAGATCTTATCCTAGTACAACTGAACCATTCCATTAAACTGTATTCTTTAAGTTCTATTTTATGTATTTAACTATTATATTTTTACTCATTCACATGGGCATAACAATTTATTGTATTCTGTTTCGGAATCCACCCACAGGGATAAAGTGTAAAAATCGGAATTTGAATGCGTAAAATATTTTTGTATCTTGAAATTTATGGCATGTTTAATTCTAACATATGTATTGATTATAATCTGAAATAAAATGTAATTATAAGTATTTTGGACTTTATTTGCGAGGATACTTAGCATCTAGACAAGAGTGAGTTAAGTAAGTACTGAATATGTATTTTAGCTAGTTGCTTTGTTATGTAGGGACAGGAAACTATCCTCAAATAAGGTACAAATAGATAAAACTGTCGGATTGTTTATCTTTGAAGATAATACACACGAGCGCGATAAATGAAGCTAGTTGTCCAATATGTCTGTAATGTTTCCCGTCTCTACATGCTGCTTGCTGTTGCCATACATTTGGGAGTGCGGCGTGCGTGTCCCGTGCGACTGTTTGAAGTTTTTTAAACATTTTCAGGTGGAACTTGAGAAACTGAACGCAGCCACCGATGAGATCAATAAGCTGGAGCTGGAGTTGGATGTGAGTTTTTTTTTTCATTATTTTTTAGTGCTAAGGCTTTTTTTATCTGTGGGTACATTAAGCAAGTAATCTGACCAGTGGCGTATGATTATCTTAAGAGCTGAAACTCATTACGTAGGTATATGGAGAACTCGATGATTAAAGAATTAATAAGTTTGAGAGGCAACAGCCGGATTAAAAACAGAATAAAACGTCAATAGTAAATAGAATTGTCCTAATTTCGTCCTATTATGATGGAGTGTATTTTTGAAACAGGTCAACCTGCATAGGTAGGTAGGTACTTGAAACGGAACCGGTTATCATTTTAATCTGTGTTTTCAGAAAACGAGTTTCATGATTATTTTTTTTTCGTTTTTTTTTGTCCAGCTTTAACGTGATTGCGTCTTACATTTCATTAAGGTATTTCACAATGAATATAAGATTTCCGTAATTTATTTCATTACAGTTTGCCTTTTGATGGCGAGTAATAACTACCTACTCTTTGTTTTCTCTTCGAATATTCTTGTTCGAACTACAAATTTACCCGTTAAAAGCAGTTTCACAATGCAATTGTAACATAATGTAGGTGCACACGTGCGTTTTTAAACAAGTATTCACATATAACTACACCAGATAGTACATTAGTGCTCACGGACGATTTCACGTTGCCACGGCCTCATCATTATTAAGCTCATTATTAAGTATACTGAAGATATAGTTTGAGATTAAATGATATTAACAAGATTTCTGTGAATAAAATAAAAACACTTTTATTCATCATAAGGTATTTGTATACAATCGATGAACGTCAAATAACACGGTACATCGGCTTTACGCGCCCTTTTGGCTAACTCTCTTTTATGGTAAAGCAAAAGATAAAAAACCGGCCAAGTGTGAGTCAGACTCGCCCACAAAGGGTGCCGTACCATTATCTATAAAAAAAAATCACGTTTTTGTCGACTAGGAGCTATATATTAAATATATATTTTATAATGTTTTTAGTATTTGTTGTTATAGCGGCAACAGAAATACATCATCTGTTAAAATTTTATCTGTCTAACTATCACGGTTCATGAGATACAGGCTGGTGACAGACGGACTGACAGCAGAGTCTTAGTAATAGGGTCCCGTTTTACCCTTTTGATACGAAACCCTAAAAAACGTTGTTTTATAGTATAGTTTTATTTTAGAGAATTACTTCTGTGACTGTGTATTTACTCGTAGACAGTAGATCTAGTACGGAAAACTGGCTGACCAGTAATTGGATTAGAAGAAAAGATGATTAGAAGAAAACTAAACATTACTGCTATTTATTCAGCCTCAACCCGGCTTTGTTACGATGTATCTAGCTACAATATCGATTATACGACCAGCTGTATGTCGGTCGAAACGAGTGCCCTACTAAAGTAGGCTTGGCTTGTCCAGTTTATCATAAACGATACCATTAGGTCAGTTCTAACTGGAGTCGCGAGATATTACGGTTGCAATGCATACACATATATGTACAATATGTATGTTATACTAGCTGTGCCACGGGGGTTTACCCGCTTTAAGAATAGTAACGTAATGCTGGATAGCCTATAACGTTCTTCAGTAATGTGGCTATCATATACAAAAAGAATATTTCAAATGGGTCCAGTAGTTCCTGAGATTAGCGCGTTTAAACAAACTAAC
>DWAV01001433.1:0-13590 GCA_018231305.1 Noctuana lactifera
CTGCCCCGCCGGGGATTGAACCCGGGACCCTTCGAATGGTGGACTGGCGTGGTAACCACTACACCACACGGGTCGTCTGTATGTACACAATATTATTTCATAGTGAATTAGCAACCCGCCCCTGCTTCGCACGGGTGCAATGCTGATACTAAATACACTACAGAAAAAATGTGAACGTTTATACCTTATATAAATCTTCGTCTTCAATTAATCTATTAAAAAAACCGGTATCAAAATCCGTTGCGTAGTTTTAAAGATTTAAGCATTTATAGGGATATAGAGACAGAGAAAGCTACTTTGTTTTATACTATGTAGTGATAAGTGCACTGCAATTTGATTGCAATCTTTTACAAATCCTATCATATCCGTTAAGAAGTTTCATTGATCATCGTTAAGTTCCTCTACGGTAATTCAAATATCCCGGTATCGAATATCATCCATGTGTTCATAATAATTGAAGAGTTCCGTTACTTTGTCATTGATCTCATTGATCTCATAATCAGATCTAACAAACCAAATTCGTATTGGCCTATCCTTAAAGTACCCTTTAAAACACAGAAGGAATCATTGAAATCGGTTAGCGTATTATTGAGACATTCGTCCATTTGTTGATTTTATTGATTTAAGAATAGGTTTCCATAAGGAAAACTGAACTTAATTTAAATGGAATCGGCTCGGAGGCTTTTTACCTTTTGTGACTTTCCAAAAAAAGAAACATCGTAAATGGCTCACATTTACTATTTTTGGTGAAGTTAAATACAAAAAGAAGATGCCGACGAATTAAAAACCTTCCCCGTAAGTTTAAACGTAACCGCCTAAACTTATGGACGTGACACTTTAGTCTAAAAATAATAATAAAAATATAAAAATAATAAGACAATTTGGTTCATGAACATCGTGGTTCCATTCAATGTACATTGTGTAATAATTTTGCTACGAGAATGTATTCGTAGCACATCTACAGTGCTACGAAAATACCGCTAATACAAAACTACGGCACTACGAAGATACCGCTAATTTAAACGTATACATAATATCGGTAGATACTTATAGAAAAAAGTAGGTAGTAGTAATTTATATCTGGTGAACTTAAGGAATTATAAACAGTACTTCCATGGAATATGAATAAAAAAATAATTCAAAGCAAGATTATTTCTTGATGTTTAAGGATAATCTCAAATTAGTGTAAACCATTTTGAGGCGTATTTTAAGCATAATATTGTATCTTGATCCTATATTAACTGTAAAGCTGCTGAATAGCCAGATAAATTTATAAATAAAAATAACTTTCTTATTTAAGCCTCCCTAATTCTAATTAGTGATATTTTTCTCGTTCATGATATTAATTGGCTCCGTAGATATAAAGTAAGTATCTTTCATCCGGCGAGTGGGCGAAGTTACTCGTAAATACCATTAAGGTTACCAATAATAGATACTAAATACCAATTATATTCGCATTTCTTTTCACAATCTCGCAGGCGTTATCAGAAGGCGGTCGTCTACATAGTTGCGCGAAGCGATACTCAATTTGTCTGAAGAAAACTGAATTGATTTGATTTATCGTTGTTTAATAGAAACGGGTGGGCACATGCCTAGTTCTTACGCGAGGGGTGAGGGGGACCTGTTGCGGGTCCGGGCAAAGTGAGCTAGGCACCTGAGCCTTGCTGCGCATGTGCATCCATTGACCCAAGCGATGACGCCTGCAGGTTCTCAATAAGTCTGTTGCACCGCCGCCGCCGCCGGGGACGGACGTTGCCTAATTCGTGTTCGGTACCGCTCCAAGTGAGAATCTAAGAGTGTATAAAGCCGCCTCTGAAACAGATAATACTGCGATCTGGTTGGGGATAATCCGAAGATGTCGGGGCATAACATCCTTAATTTATGCTACAGTTCCGGTGCGAAACGCGAGGTATGTAGTCTTTCTGTACTTTTGTTCATTTTCTGTCATGTACATTTGAAACTTTTAATAAAGATGTTTTGGTTTATTTTTAAGTATTTTGCAAAGAATTGTGGGCGTTGTAAATTTCATATTTTAGTATGTTAGCAACTTTACAATTTTTTTTCATGCAATTAAATTATTTTATTATTGGTTGATTGAGACGCATTTCTATTTAACATTTAATTAATAAAATAGGTATCACTCATTGCTTTCATTTACATTCTTTGTCATTATCTTCATTTAATTTTTATTAAAATTATAATAACATTATTTTAAAATGTTTTCATTTGTTGAGACTTTTTTTTTGTCTATGTAAAACTTTAATTTCTTTCCTCTATACTTACTTACTTACTTAAATCGTGCTTAAATGTTGCATTGAGCGACACTTTTAAAATTTTGTATAAAATTTTCAATTTAAAAAATAACATAACTTAAAAGGAATAATAAAAAAAAACTAACTGCCTATTTGTTTTCGGAGAACAATTAAACGATATTTCTCTACTTTTCTTTATCCCAGTGTTGCTAAATATACGCCGTTGTCCGCCATTTTGTATAGCGCTATTGCGCAATTCAAGATGGTGGCAGTTGGCGCCTTTTTAAGCGCGGGTAGTGATAGTCCGCTAAGTCTGATTTATGTACGGAAATGTGAAATGAGCATTAAAAATATCTGCAAAAGCACAAGAATGAAAATGAAATTATCGATATTTTTGATAATTCGCTGGATTGTTTGGTTGATGATCTTCGAGGAACAAAGGACGACGAAATTACTCTGAAAATAGCCTATAAAATATTCCAGGAAATTAATGAATCTTAATATTGCATCTGAATGTCTTAGATCACGCCAAGTGTTTACTTCAGGCTTTGAATGTAATACAGGTTTTCGATGGAGCTATAAATAGACTACTCGGCTGGATACTCCCTCTTCTACTCTTCCTGGGTGCAAGTTGTATCGACCCGCTGCGATTTCAATTTATAAGCATTGCATAGCGGAAGCTAGCACATAGATCTGATTTTAGTTATAGGTGCTCATCTTTCAATAAACAAATATTTTTTTTAAGAAAAATAAAAGGGTTCGTATAAGATAACTTCGTACAAGAGCTAAGTAGAGCTTTATTAAAGGAAACCTCTTGGCTATTGATAGCAAAAAGTATGCTTTAAAAGCAAGAAAAAGAATTGAAATAAGTGATTAAATTAGATAAACTATTAAAATAAAATAAAATTAACAACAAAAGCAAAGAAGCGCATAAAAAACTAAAGTCAAAAACTCAAGAAGAGAAGAAAATAAATCAAGAATCTGAATCTGAATAAATCAAGAATCTAACTGAATATTGAGAAATAGAAAATGTACTTAACAACTGCTGTTGCCATAATGCTACATAGATTATCGCGATCTATTATTATCAATTTTTTATTAATTGGAAAATAAATTTAACGGCATTTTTTCGCCTTATTTTCTACAATAGATATATTTTGTTTATTATTTGCACAGTCATCTCATTGTGTTAATGTGGATAATATTATCATTACAATTATCTTGAACGCTCACACGAACAGCACGCTCTTCTCACGCATTACCGAAATGCCACTATCATATCTTAGTACAAAACACATCGTGTTTAAGACCTTTTGGTTATATAAATATATTGAACTCATTTAAAAAAACAAAGTAAATTTAAAAAACTGACGCTTTCTCAACATCCTGCAGGTCAATGAGAGTAAATCTCATGGCAGTAGCATGGAGGAAAAGAATCAATCCGAAGTGAGGGCATTAAAAGCCATCTTCTTAAAGAAATTCTATATAAAGCAGCGTAACAACATCATGAGAGCCGAGGCGTTCCGTTGCGTGCGTCGCCCCGGCAGGAATCACTCCGCATTGCTGCAGGTTTTGAATCAGCTGTTGGGAAACCTGGAAATGAAAAAGCAAATTGTTCGTGCGGTGATCGACGAAGCGCTGCGCTTCAAGCGACGCGCGCTGGCTCAGATCTTGGAGGAATATATGGCTGAACTGGAATTGCAGGAGCATCATGAGAGGCTCGCCAGATGCCCCAAGTGCAAGTACATCCATGCTTGTCCCTGCAAGAGGAACATTGGTTAAACTACCACATTACATCACTTACTACATCATTAAAGCCACTCTCAAATCCGTATGAATAATTTTTTCCAATAAACCTACTTGTCCCACATTTTTAATTAACAGAGTACAAAATATCAGAAATTAGTAAAGGATATTTATTATAATAAAATAACATATTTTCCAGCTTAAAATACGAATTAAATTCGTGCTATTCAAACACGACTACCGGCGTATCAGATACCCTATCTATGTTCCAGCCATATTTTATGTAAAATATATATATTTATGTAACAAATACCAATATCATTAAATAAATACATGGTTACATGACATATTCGTTTAATTACACCATATCCGTACCTAACAACTTTATTATTCCTTATGACGAAAGATACTTTCACTTACAACTAGCTAACTAACAAAAAACTAATACAAACAAAAAATTTGGTATACATATACAGGTAACAGAAGCTTACAAAGAATTTAAGCTATTATGTAAAATCGTAACATGACTATTGTGTTTATGAATAAATTATAAATGAACACGGCCTGATATATTTAGGTGTAGCAGTTTTCTTTATAGAACCGCAGTTAAGTGATACTCGTAATGATGTCATAATATTGACAAGGTGCTACTTACCTAAGCAAAACACAAGCCAGAGCTAAGCCATGAATTAAAATTGTTAAAATGTGAAGTTTAGTTACTGTTACACACAGAAGTTTAATTATTATTTCATCACTTTGAATTAAGTACTTAATATTAATAACACTTAATATATTGATTGACTATGTAGACTTACAATAATATAAAGACAGACTTATGATATACATATAAAAAATATCATTATTTTTTAGTATAACTAATTTTCCAACTATCCGCTTGTTAATGACATGGAAAAGAACTTAAACTTTGAATTTACATGCAATATTAATAAAAATATTTCTAATTAAATGACATGGTCTCTTGTGTGTGTAACATTCCTTAGATTATCACGCGAGGCGAGGAAGAACCAGAAGTAATTGGAAACCCCAATACCAAACAAAAACACGTAAGTAGACAGCAGCGAGGGACCAGAAGAAACCTGAAGCCGCTAAGCTCTAACAAATCAACTGACAATCTCTGTTATTAAAGATTGTTTTTTTTGTTGCTTATTATGTTTTTTACAGCCTGTGATAGAAGGACCGGGACACAGAAATCGGACATTTGTTTGGAATACAGTCATAGAGTTTCACCCTTTGTTACGGAACCCTAAACAGTTTCCTAAACTTGGTATAGCCATTACCGTTACAACAATTTGTCGCTAACTGATCTAAAAGCATTTATGGAAATTGTTTGGCAAAATAGAATTTTTATTCTTAAAAAACTTTAAGCGTCTGTAGAGAAATAAAATAACAAATTTATTGAAGCTTAAGAACATTTACATAACAATATTTACACGGTACTATGATAATTTAACTGATGCGAAGATCAGAGATTTGTCTTTAATCACGTACAATCACCCGGGAATCAGGGCATAGTCTGTCTCTTTCACGTTTGGGTACGTAGATAGTTCGAGTACAAACGAAAATCTAAGTTTAGAACTGATATTACGCGCATGTGCATTTATTGATTTTACCTAGGCGTGCGGAGTGATAGAACAAAGTTCGGGCCGAAACTGCTGAAACATTTTAGGATTTTAATGGAGTTCACGCAATAAAACATTAACTTGTATTCCAAAGAAAGCTTTTTGACGCATAGTGAAAATGGGGTTCAAAAATGTCAAGAACTATAGAAGCTTTAGATGTGAGACTATGACTACTGGTATCCCACGACTTAGACCGCGTGGAAAAGGACGTTTATAGCCTAATTAAGCTAGTTTCGTCCAAGTGAACTTAACAATATCCTTATAGATATTTTTTTCCAATAAATGTGTTAACTTAAACTGATTTAAATTAAACAGGGTGAAGACGTTTCTGAGGTTTGCTAGCACGAAATGTATAAAATTCTGGAACAGATTTTCGTATCTTGCCTACAGAGTTAGTAGGTACGTCTAGTTAGTTATATAATTATATATTTCAAATCGTTTTTTTCGTTGAAGCTCCTCAATCAAACGACGACAAGCTTATCATTACGTGAATTTAATCACGTAATAAAGTGATGTATTTGATTTGCCTACTTCTTTCAATCACAGTCAGTAATAACAAATATACAGAATTAGAATTGCCTATAAGAGATTCATTACGCGACAACCTTTATAAGTCGTTTTGAATGAGGCAATTTAGGGCATACCTATAAATTAATCTTTTGATGAAAAAAAAGTATTTTTACTTATTATTTAATTCTGTGACATTACTGAATAGGATACTAATAACGGTTTTTGATTTGAATTTTGGACTTTGTACCTGATGTTTCCAAATGTAACGAAATTAGAAACTTGTTTCAGGGGAAAAAGAAAGTTCGCGAGGAAGCTCGCTATCACGTGCTGAAGGGTGAAAGTTCCTCACCTTCGGGCGCTTCGGCTCTCACTGAATCCGATGAGGCAAGTTAGCGTAATAATAACTCGTAGTTACATAGTCTTATAAAAATACATAGTATTAATAACAAGCTTTTATTGAAAATTCGTGTACTTAGTAGAAGTTTGTAGGTGAATAATATAGGTTATAGTATTATAGATGCGTTATAATTAAAAAACAAACAAACTAAGAAACAGAAATAAAGCAAAATTTTTTTTTTAAAACCGAAAATGTTGTTTACTAGTAAAATGTATCTATCTTGACTGCGAAATAAATTAACAGTAGACTCTTTGCAGGATTCGGACTCGACCTATGCTCGCCGTCCCACCAAAAAGATGGCGCTTTTCAGTAAAATCTTCAAAGCCAAAGCCAAAAATAGTGATGACGAGGATGGACCTAGTTCTCCCTACGAATTGTCTGATATTAAGGAGGTATAAAGATAATAAAACATATTATTGCTGGCAACCCTTTTCTTAAACACGTGTCTTTCTACACAACCGTGGAAGGAGGCAATGTGGATTGTCGGTTAGTGGCCAACCTGTGTTGGTTATTGTCAAAAGGGCTTAACAACGCTATCTGTCGACAGCGCTCTCCGAAGCATAGAAGCGTGCATGAACCAAAATTAAGGATTTTTTTTCCACTGATGTCATTTACGTATTTCTTTGACAGTTATGCATTGTCTAAGATTTTTAATTTTTTAGACGGGGGAAGCTCATTCGTACCGCTCACCAGACGAAGCATTTAAGCAGGATGTAAGCATTGTCCATAATCGCAAAAAGTGCTTGTCGTCAGTAGATGACAAGAAGTCCGATCATCAAAAGAAGCAAGCCGGCTGGGCAAAGATACGACCCGCTCCCGACATACCTATTAAGAACACGGTAAAAAAATATGATAAGAATTTTTTGCATACTTTATTTATTTTATACTTAGACATCAACCCGCACCATATGAAAGGGTACCCGTGCCCATAAATGGGACATTGATGGGTTGATGGTTATTTCATAATTGTTGTATAATTATACAATATTTTCCAGTCTTATGAAAAGAGCACTAATACGGATCATAGCGCAGCTACGTTCATCGACAAGATAGATGATCAAAAACCGATTAACCTGCAGCCAATAAATAAGGAAAGGGTTCTGAAAGAGTTTGACCCTTTTTGGCCTGGTGGAGCTAAAAAGGAGAACACTGACGAAAGTCTGCAATTACTTGACATTCCGACGAAGCCACCTAGAAATAAGGTAGGATTTCGATGCTCAAATGGGCTTAAAATGTATTCAATCGAGTTTTCGAAAGCCATATAAAAACATTAAATTCACTGGTCTTTTCTTTATGATTGACGATTGCTTATTAAAGCTACTATTTTCAGTATAACGAGAAACTTATTGGAGAAGACAACTTTTCGGTGATTGAGTTACCCGAATTGAAGATTGCCAAAATAGAAGCTCTTAAAGATCAGTACCTAAGCGTAGTGAAGCAGGTCAGCCATATTATAAATTTTTAAATTTATGCATTTTCCATAATAGTTACACATACGTATTTGCGACGTTTAGATCGACTATGCTGCCAATACCTCCAATATTGTGGTACATTCGCCTAAATTTAACGGTTCTTGCTATATATGTACGTGTTTAACGACTCCCAACAATTTTTTAGGTGCCGGACAAGCCGATGAACAACAACGCTGATAAATTGCTTGTCAAGGCAAACATATCCTATGAAAGTGCGGAAACAGGCCTCTACAGACCAGTGGTGAATGATAACATCGGTAGCTTGAAAGAGGTAAGTAGAAAAGGAAAAATAACGATAGTGAAAATGTAATAACCTAATGATTTTCGATTTTTGTTTTTTATAAGGATATTAAATGACGATTACTACTTATTTTAGGGCGAAGTACGCATAATTGCTTCAGACAATAATGCTTTTGGAGCTGTCGCGTTTACCCAAGAAACGGCAAGCGGATCTTATTCCGATTTACAACCTTTTCTTGATGAAGCCTGCAATAACCCGAGACCAAAGGTACGTTTGACACAGAATCTATGGAGCTGGAATCTAAAACTACTTCATATAATATTATTATCAATACGACTTTCACTCAGTTCAATGGATTTAAAGTATTTTATATCAAATGAAATGGCCAGATTTTTAATGGAGCCATACAGAACGTCATTTTCTGGATTAATAAAATTCTAATTTCAACCCATAGGTGACCATGAGTATAAATTTAGCACAAAGCTCAATGATTTCTCTTTAATTTTCGTATTCTAGAGAAATATTTTGTGAAATTTTTAAAGCATAGGTACTTTGTATTTGTTTTAGCTCACCGATGAAGAGGAGAGGGCCAATAACAAAATAATTGCAGATTTCTTCTCTGAATATGCACGCAGTTTTACTGACGCTGACGTTAATAACTTCAAAGCAAACATTGCTATAAGCAAAATTGAAATCTATGCTGAGGATATAAAACGTTATCATGAGGGGCTGAAATATCATCGGGGGCCAGTGGAGCATGACCGCATCTACTGCCTTGTTGAGACGGCACTAAAATTCATAGAAAAAGCTACCGAGCTTCGCGAACAAAAGAAGAAGACGGGGTTCTTTCCAAATTTGATTGAAAGATGCCTGAAAAGCAAGGTATGGAAACGTTATAAGAATGGAAACGTGCCGTAAAATACATGAAAGTTATTTTTCTGCAATTCTTAGTTATAAGCATAACAGTTTTAATGTTTGTAGGTAATACATTATTTTATTGCAGGCGAAGAGGGAAGCTGAGGCGAAGAAGAAAAAAGAGGAAAAGAAGAAAAAGGATACCTCTCGGCCAAAGATGTGGTTAGTATACAACCCATACCAGAAGGAGACCCTTATTATATGTACTCCGGGAGATTTTTATGATGTCGAATAAACATTGATAAAGTCGTCGCTTAAAGCCATAATTGCATTTACGAATGTGTCTAACGAAAACTAATTTTCGGATCAAAAAAGTTCTCGAAACTGCGGAATGTGTTTTTCTTCGTATATTTAGTTATTTTTACTACAGTTAACTTATAGCTATCAAGAGGAGGGTCTTGCAGTTAAATTGACTAAGTTTTAGTTTAACCACAATTTTGTTTTCCAAAAATAATTTAAACAGACGCTTTTTATCTGTTCCACAGTCTTAACAAACATCGGTTAGGTGAATTTAAACGATTTTTATAATATATTACGATATTTTTCTCGTCACTAGTCGAATATAAATAGTAGATATTTCCAGTTTTGAGACATACGAGTAGCTTCTTATCGTTGCCAAAAAAATTAACAAGCTTTGACCACTAAAACCTCTCAGATGCCTGTTTCAGCGCATTAGTGATTTCGGGTTCTCCAATGGAATATACCGGTATTATAAGCTACAATACCCAGTAAACTTTCCATGTATTGTATACAATGCAACGATGATAAGACAATTTTTTGTATGGCACTTTCGTAAATGTAGGCTTTAGGTATTTTTTATATCGTATTCTTCTATTTATTACCTTTCGTGGCCGGCGGTAAATATTAACAGGGAGATAATGTAACCTAATTTTCAATAAAATATATTAACCTAATAATTTTTCATGTAACAGATATGTTCTTTTTTCGATTGGTTTTTTAAAAACTATTATTGGTGGTGCATTTTATAAAAAAAATAATTTTAACAGTTCCTAGTAGATACCGGACGTTTAGTACTCTATACTACAGATATAACGACGCTCTACGAAGCTGACATTGGCTGATTAACTCCCTTTATTTTTCATGAACGTTTTTCTTACCGCCGGTACTATAAATGTAACCTATATTATGTAGTGACGTGACATTTTTCGGTAATTTATACTACAATTATTGTAGTCATAGATAAATCTATGATTGTAGTAATATTCATAACATTAATATTCGGTAAGTTGTAACTATTGTGAGTAGCAGTTTATGGACTTGATTTTTAATCATTTATTATTTTATTTGAAATGATACTTTATAGTAAGAATATTATATAGTATACTTTCTATTTTAATTGTTTTCTATACATATTATTATGTATTTGATTATCGCAATCATCTTCATAATGACGTCTCCACTTATAAACAATTTCAAATCAGGTATCATTTCGATGAAATTTTTTTACTGTATGCATATTTTTTATTCATATATGATAAAAGCAGTAGCTACCAAGAAATTCTCTATTACCGTAAGTATTTTTTAGTATTTTTTTTTATATTTCGAAATATTTGTACAAGAAACAAAAAAAAAAATTGAGACTGTTCTTCTAACACTTGGTGTTACGTATTTACTATTTTAAGGTTAAGAATTAAATTCATTTCATCAATAATATTACTATTACCTTCTGTTTTGTTACCGGCTGAACTGAATTACTAATCGTTTTACGATACTTTTTATTTAATATCTACAATCAAAACATATTGATGCATTTAGATGATTGTGTAGATGAAATAGCCCGGTTTCTTTTTAATAAATCCCTAATTCATATTACTACATTCGTATTAATTCGTATATAATAACCAATATTATCTATAGCTTCCTTTTAGTTTGTTCTAAGATACAAATCGAATCGAAGTTCAGTTTGGTCAGTAACAAAGTTAAATATTTACGATCTTGAAGTCTTACGTACAGTGCCATCATTTAAAACTTTTTGATATCATCTAAAAATGAATTGGAAAACTAGTAATTAAAAATCAAAATGTCACAATTAAGTATGAAGGATATTTTAAGTTGATAAAAAAATAAAACCCGGAGGATATTTCCCCTTTCTTAATTGATTTCTTTCGTTACAAAATCATAATTCTTAATTCAATAGTTGGAAAGTAAGATTAGAAAGTAATACGTATATATATTTAACGTATCTTTATGGATGGTATGGACAAATATGTTGAAAGCATAAAAGTTTGACAAGTAACATCAAGAACGGAAAGTCCATTGTGGTGATTTCATCGAGTTCCCATAACAGAGTTCTTTATCATCCTATTGCGTTCACCACACGAGATTTACCTTCATAGTTCATACTTCAATCTTAATCGGCTCATAGTCGATCATATCATGGTTACAACAGGGTTGCCAAAACATCATTTTAAAAAACGAAAAAACATTTTCGGAAAAATTCAGAATAAATTTTTTTGGTCCATTAAAACTTTTTACGAAAACGAATATTCATAAGTTGACAGTCAACGTATTAAGAATATTTGAATTTACATTACATTTTGAATATGTGATATATTCAAGATGCGTATAGGATCTTGAATATTTTTAAGTGCATCTTATCATTACTTTTGAAAAACAAAATGTTAAAATACTACGGTGCATCAATACAGAACTTGCATTTCATTAACAGATTATAACATAGCTCTATTCGAACCGGATTGAAATTTAAATCTTAGATGGTAACTCTTGCCTACTTTACTATTAAGTAGATAGTCATGATACTTTTACACTAATCCCTTTCTTGAAATTCTTGATTCTAAGTTAATAAAACCGTGAAATGCGTGTGATCGATAATTGTGAATGTATTAAGGTTTAATATTTATTGAGGTTTACTTTACTTGCAAAATAATTTCTGTTCCATAGGCGTCATCCATAAATTGCGTCCAATACCATGAATGTAATGATTTTTCGGGACTTCATCGTCGTGGTGTGACCCCATACACGTCAACAGGCGTGACGTCACATATTTTAACTTCAAATTCAAATAATCATTTAATTATATTTACAAGGTGGTAGAACCTGATCAGTTCGCCCGGGGTGGTACCACCGCCACCCTCATAACCCTCCGTGTAACATCTCTTGCGTCAAGTTCTTCTTGGTGCTACGGTGGGGAGGCGTGGTTGCCGGATAGACTTTCATAAGAGGCGACCAACTTAGACCTCACATAGTAGCAATGCGTTCACGCACACTCTCAGATAAGAATTTTAACTTATTTGGGTTGCAATCACACAGTAGGTACGTAGGTACTAAGACTGCAGCGGCCATATACGCAAGACTGGCCACTATAAAAATAAATTTCCAAAATCACTTACTACGAAACAATAATCACATTTGTAATAATTTATTAATTCAGCGTATTTACGAACGTTTAAATTATGATTGCACTAAGTACATAGCATTTATTTATTTTACCACTGCCTACAATATTATAAAACTAAACAAAATTTTATTTCATGACAATAGAACAAAATAGGTCACAATAATAGAACTACCCAATCAAGCAATTTCAGTACTAGCCAGAATCATGTTACAAACGCCCCGAAGCAGGAATGATAAGGTCGAAATTGGGACTTATAAACACCGTTTACCGCAGGTAGTCGTCGTTAGAACATATTGACGAAAGGATCTGCGCTAAATATAGATTGAAATCATCTATTGTGCCATTTTTACTTGTAGCGAAATAAGTCAGACATCAAAAGTATCAAAAGAAACCATAAAAATTCTGGGAACCAATAACCACGCCTGTGTTTTATGGGTGTGTGATTTGTAATAAAAATAGGTTTTGAATAATACTACATAACTATTACATAACGGGATTAAATCTGCGACACTGGTTTTGAATAGTTTTAATACAAAATGTAAGATACGGCCGCTCCATTCTTAGTACATATATACTCCGTGGTTGAATTGACCGTCTTAACATCAGGCGGTCTGCATGTTCTTTTGCTACTAATTTAGGTTAAAACAATATTTTATCCATAGACCTTACCTACCACCGCTCTTAGAACATTCAACCTTCCACTAACACTTTTTATACAAATAAATGCATTTGATTTAATTCAATCTCATTACCACGATACGCAACATACTAATATCATTTATTGAAAAATCATGACAATTCATGACAACTGCAGGACTTGACACTAAACTTGTCACACTTTATTGTCCCACCCCTTAATGAGTGACGTAATATATGAATGGCTACTAACTTAAACATCATAGCTACTACTAACCTTTTCGTTTAACCGCAATGCCTTTATAGCAGAAGCGGTGAGAAAGGCACTGTATAGCTTAGTTATTCCTACCATAAGTATAGTAAGCGACTAAACGTTCACAACTGTGTTGACCACCACACGGA